>JAQIXG010000818.1:0-27192 GCA_034700105.1 Oconnorella tubifera
GCGATTTTCCAGGTGGCGATTGTCCTGATACGACCTGACTAATTCCCTCCTCCCCCTACCTGACTAATACTCCCCTCATTCCCCCTACTTGACAAATTCTCCCCCCCCTCTCCCCCTACCTGGCTAATTCTCCCCACATTGTCCCACTTTTCGACATAAGCCGCCATTGACACTGGTGACGTATATGCCACGCTATAAGAACCAAACTCTGACACGCTACTAAATCGATGTCGCGCCAGGTTTGGCATAATGACGTGAAGAAGATTACCATGCCGGTCATACTCAATCTGGTACTGCTTGCCACTTGGTAGAATCATTTCGGTAGGCTGCCAATATGGCATCAAACTTGGCAAATTATTTTAAATTAAGAATTATAGCAAAAAAAAATTGATGATTAACTTGTATAATATTTACGAAACAAAATTAAAGGCTAAGATAAATAAAAGGCAATAAATCACGAGAAGATAAAAAAGCATTTTATAATATAATATTTATATGATTGAGAATGCATTAAAAAAGGTGTCAATTTTTTATTTTAGCATGCGTTTAGAAGAATCGGAAAAACATAATTAAAAGTTGAGGGAGGGGGGTGTAAGTGCATCTCCCCCCTGTCTAAAAGTGCAAAGTGCTCTCCTTTGTTATAAAAAACAATTCCTTATCATAATAATGTTTAAAACTCATTAAATAAACTAAAAAAACTTTAATATAACAATTATCATTTTAATATTTAACTCAATAAATATTTTAAAACTCATGTGACTTAAAAATGATGCACAAATAATGATAATAATGATGATGATTAATTTATAAATCACTAACCTTATTAGAGTTCTTGTAGACATATCTATACGTCGCTTTATTGGCCACCCTTCTCTCAATCAACCTCCCCGTCCTGTCGTCATAGCCCCGCGCTATATTTAGCTCACCCAGAGTCCACTGGGTCATGTGACCTAGCCTGTTATAGGTTACATTCAGCGGGGCTAGATGAGACTTGGGCTGAATGTGGGTGGGGCGTCCACTGGGATCATATTTGATTGACAGCAGTTCGTCCCGCCTCTTTGTATAGATGATTTCTCTTTGATCTGATTGGTGGAAATCGTATGTGAAGAGAATTTCACCATTTATCTGAGAAAATAATAAAAATAAATAAAAAATTAAATTAAGATTTATAATTATATACTTCAACATCAATATAAACTTTAATATTAAATTATTAATAAAATTAGAATTACAGAGAAATATTAATCAATGTAATAAATCACTGTAATTATAAAGAATTTATTTATTAAAAAAATATCAGAGAATAAATAATGAAATTATTTTTATATAATTACAAGCGTCAGACACTACAGAAATGAATGCTGTTTGATATATTTGATACAGATACCTTTTGTTAAATACACATTACTTAATATCATCTCAACTTTAACTAATAAAACCCAAACAAAATTTAAAATTGTATATAATACCAACCAAGAGATCTCTCCCCTGATAGGCCGAATCAATCCCATCACTCTCCCCCTTCCCGCTTCCCCCTCCCCACTCCCTCCCCCTCCCTTCCGTCACTCCCATAACCAGGGGGGACAAGGCCGCTCTCCCCCCTCCCCTCCCTCCCCCTGACCTCTGAACGACCCCCGCGCTCTCTCCCTCCTCCCCAATCCTAACCCTAAACCTCCACTCAACACTATGTGTTAAGTTATCAGGGAGTAGTATGCGTCGCCTGATAGTAAGTGGCTGACGGGTATTGAGCAGGGGGTGGGGGTTCGACTCCTGGGTGACGGCCATGTTGAAGGGATACTCGGCGGCGAGGTAGCTGTCGTGGGGGTAGGATACCTTGATGGGACCTGAGTTGTAGGGGTAGTCATTTCCTGTCATCATTATCATCATCATTATCATTTGATCATCATTATATGATCTGATCGTCACTTGCTCGTTATCATTATTATCATCATTTGATCATCATCATTTGATCATCATCATTTGATCATCATCATTATCATCATCATTATCATCATCATTTATTGTTAATACAAATAAGCGTTCAAATATATATTTATATCTACCAAATTATTAAACAAAAATAGTTCAAAATTCAAAAAACGCAATTAATTTAACTCAATTTAATTATTTAACTAAGTATATAAATAATTAAAAAAAATAAAAAATCTCACCCTCCCCTCCTCCCCCTATCTGCCCGTCGACGCCCCGCCATGCCCCCATGGCCTGAATGACAGCTGCCAATCTTCCATTGCTGTCATACTCGTAGAGGAAAGTTTGACCTTCACTCGTCTCTTTAGAGGTCATGAGGCCGGAATTACCCGCGTACTCAAAACGGGTCGTGACATTGTCTGCGGTCGTAAAGGTCTGAAGTTGACCCATTTTGTCCATGGTCAGCTCACATTTCTGACCCGTTCCCCCGGGCAACTGAAACTCCTGGTAGTAGTTAAAGTTTAGTCGATATATTTAATAATAATAATTAATAATAATAATTAATAACAATAATCTTGCATGACATAAAAGCCTCACAGTAATTAAAAAAAGAATAAAACTAATTTCTTTAAGAAATCGCATAAAAATATAAGAAATTTCGCATAAAAATTACTGCATTTTCTCCAACCGTATTTAATAATAATTAATCAAAATAAAACTACTAACGCGTAATAACTAACCTTAGCATGTATCTTATAGTCTCTTGTTAGCGCTAACATGTTACCGGCAGTGTCGTTAACTCGCATTAACTTGCCGTAGTAAGAATTAACGTTGTACGTAAAGTTATAGAGGTACTGTCCAGTGACTAGACTACGCGTTGAGACGTGCTGGCCGTAGCGGTTAAATAAATATCGCTCTTGAGTTTGAGGATACAGAACCTACGTATTAAACAGACGTAAATTGTAAACGTAATTATAACTTTATTTTAAAATGTGATAATATAAAGCGTATTGTAGATATTAAGGCATATAAATTAAAGCTGATTGCAGTAATTTAGAAACGAAAAAATTTAGATTTAATTTGAATTTGGTGATTTAGTTGTAGAATCAGGGAAAAGAACAATTTGTTTATTTTTTATTTATGTAAAATATTAAATTTATTACGCTATTTGGTCGTGATCTTACCTCGAATCCTCCAGCAACTCGATCAGGATTAGGCAGAGGAGGGAACACAGAATGCAGCCTAAGATTACCCATGTCTGCGATATGAAGGACATTATCCGGAGTGACCGTTACTGCGGTGGGATCATCCAACATCATGGATGTACTCAGTTCCTCACTTGGATCAAAACAACCACAGGATTCCAACCCACAATCACAGTCTGGGCGAGTGGCAGGTGGTGACCTAATGGTCAGTTTGGTCGACTCTCGACCAGCGTAGTGTCTTATCTGACCGGATGTGTCCACTACCTAAATAGGACAAATGTGGTAAAGTAGTTAACGTGTCAGAATTGGAACTGAGGGTCTGGGTTTGAGTTTGTATTATTAGGAATAGTCTGATAAATTGCTGAAATAGCGTTAGTAATTATGATATAAAATATCATAATTAATATTAATATATTTAAAATATATAACTCTTTAAAATATTACAATAAAAATTACAGACACTAAGAACGATAAAATTATTACTTTACTATATTAGGTGTTGTTAGCCAAAAAATCAATCAATCGATCAAGCAATGAAGTTTATGATACTTAAATGCATCCGCTTATAGAGATGTTAAATAATATTACTGAATTCTTACTTTCTAATTCTAAAATATATCCAAAAGAAGAAAAAGAATGACCTTGACACGGTTTACTTCTCTCGCGTCTGATTCGACGATATAGAGATCACCGCTTGGTGAAAATGACATCTGCTGGGCGTGGCTTAGCGGCGTATCGGTAGCCAATGGGGATTGATCTTCGTCAGAGAGCAATCCTGATTGGTCGCGCTTTAGTGGGCAGTGAGGCAGACGACCAGCGACCAATAGGAGCATGTTGTCATGCGTTACCTTGACGACGACGTTGTTGTCAAGGATATGAAGCGTGTCGTCAAGGGGACTGATTGATAGTGCCGTGGGCCAGCGCAGTGTAACCTGAATCAACCAATCACAGAGAGCGTTACATAAACTTTCTTATTCATAAATGTTTTTAGAAACTTTGACAATTCCTATGAACTTATGTATAGTCGATGACTCTAAGATATAGCATAAAGAATTACTTCATTAAACATTTCTTCATTAAAACACTAACTGTATTTAAATCAATGTACTTAACTGTATTTAAGTCAATGTATTTAATTAAATTTAAGTCACTGTATTTATCTTTATTTAAATCACTGTATTTTAGTCCCTGCTTTTTAACAGTATTTCAGTCAATGTATTTAACTGTATTTATGTCAATGTATTTAAGTTACTATAACATTTACAACGTAAAAACAGTTAATCTCAAAATAAACGTTATTTTAATATTTCTATCTAATTAATTCTTTACATAATAAAATCCTAATAAATTGTTACTTATATAAAAAAAGTTGCCAATGTACCTCCTCTAGAGTGGCAACCCTGTGGCAGGGAAGTGGCTGCCAGTAGCGAGGGAAGCCCTGGGACCCAACGAGAGTCTGTATGATCCCTCGATCATCTATCGTACGAATGTTTGCACCATCAGCGATATAGATCATGCCATCTTTGTTTATAGCAATACCTGATGGAAAAAATCAGTCGCTATAAACTTTCTCAATTTTATTATTCATTAGAAGTAATAAAAACACAAAAAAGAACAAAAATTTTTTTTGATATAAGCACAAAAAAGCTGCTTAATGACAGTTTTAGTGCGGTTTAGTTAATGTATTTAATACATTAATTAAATAACCACTAATCAAATGTTTACAAGTTGTGATGTTATGTGAATTGAATGCGTAAAAGCATAATGTTCAAAACTCAAGATCCCAGAATAAAAACCCAGAATAAAACAAAAAAGTTACCCTGAATGAATCATGAAAATCCCTCTCTCTTACCTTTAGGATAAAAAAGCTTGGCACTAATGGCCCCCTGACCGTCCCCACATTTTAACGGATCCCCAGGTGTACACTGCTCCCCTGTCCCCGCGATGACCTCGTAGTTCTGGGTCAGGTCACGGACCGCCCCCATGGTCTTGACCCGGATAATCTTGAGTGATTGATAGTCGGAGACGTAAAGTTTTCCGTCCAAAGGGCTGACAGTCATGTAGTACTTGTATGGAACTTCTGGCATTCTGCCAATAAAATTAAAGAAATATCTGGCAAGTTGCCAACATTGAATATAAATAATATGTTTATCAAGTGGTTTCATAATATATAGGCCCACTTGGAAATGTTTTTCATTAAAAATAGTGCCAATATTCAATATAAATTACTATAATTTAGTAATTTATGATTAATATAATAATGATCAGCGACATATTTTCACATAACAAGATGCCTTTATTTAAAATGATTAAAGTCACAGTACTAATTACTAAAAGTAGTATCTTAAATAATAGTATAAACAATTCAAAATTTTCAAACGTTTAAACATATTACATACATATTACATTTCACATTTTACATTTTACAGATACTTATTACATTTTAGCTTATATTTTGTAAAAATTTCCTTTTAAAAACTCTAATCTATCCCCCCTAAATAAACTCAAAAACTACTGACCCCAGTTGTAGAATGCTGGCCACATCCTCCCTGCTGGCTGACAGCCTCCTGATGTGATTGAAGTCCCCCACATAAAGGCTCCCATCCCGCCCACTAGCCAGGGCCACCGGGGCCAGCAGCCTAGCCTCCTCAGCCCTCGTGTCACAGCCCCTGCAGTCCAATGGGCGAGGCTGCCCGTCCCCCAGCACAGTGACGACCCTACGGGGCCTTTCTTTGAGGTAGATATTAGTTCCGTCTCCTTTGTGTAGGATACCTAGGGGGGATTTTGACAGGGAGAAGATTTTAAATGAAGTAAATGTGTCATTCTAATATTGTGGTAGTAATTTTAGAATACAATATAGTTATAAAAAACTTTTCAAAAAACTTTTCAAGTTACTGTATTTATTGCGAATATCTTGATGTAATCATTTCAAATATCTAAAAATAACAAATCAGCAATAATAATTCATTTAGTAAATTAATATTAACAAGCTCTCAACATAACCCTAACCCTAACTAAAATCCTAATATAAAATCCACCCAAATTTTAACTTCAATCCTAACCCTTACCATGAGAACTTACATTAGAAGTCGATTTTATCTGTTTTGATAATAATCAACACAAATGGTTTCCTACTGAAAGCAGCTTCCATTCACCACTAAAATAACAATGATGATAAAACTGATGATAAAACAGTGATGATGAAACAGTGATGACTACCTTCCTGGAAGTTATAAGTGTGATGAATGTGCAGATTCCATCCACCTATCTCTGATGAAATGATGTCATAACTGTTCATAGTTGCTGACTGCGTGTTCCAGAAGATTCTAGAACACCCGCTGTACTGGTAACCCACGGCAACTACAATCAGCAAAACCACCGCAAGTCAGAGTACTTATAAAAGTATTGACAAAGTACTTGTTCCTTTCCAGTTTCATGTTTCAAAGTCACATCAGCACAAAAAGGCAATGTTTAAAAAAAAAACCAAAATGAACCTTTTCTTTTAAAGCTGCACAGTAAATATTTACCCTGAAAATTATGGGTAACAAAATTTAATATATAAAATAATAAATATACAGAATAACTAAAAATCCAATTTAAAACATTAAATTAAAAAATAGCAATTAAAAGAAGAGCTAAATTTCAATTAAAGTAGTTTTTCTCACCGGTAACAATCACAATTCCGTAGACTTTCTGATTATAAGCGTTCCGTCTGTCCCAAGCAAACTTGTGTTTAAGCCCCGGGTCAGCTTCAAAGGTCCTCTCATGGACCAAACCCTCGACCAATAACCTCAGATGGACCACAACGAGGTCACGTGGGATGACGTCAGGGGTCAGTTGAATGAGTAGGGTAGACATGTAGCCTGGTGTCTGGCTGCTGTGATAGACAAGGTAGAGATCTGTACCAGGGACTCTCAGACTTTCTTGTAATACCTGGTGAAAGAAAATAAAACATTTAAAGATTAGAAAACAAATTGTTTTATTCATCTATGAATTGAATAGATAATATCAAGTCATAAATTGAATTAGCTTTTAACAAATTATTTAATACAAGTTAAATAAAACATGGATATAAAATCATAACTGAAACAATTCAAATGCTAGGGTCCATATATAATAAAAATATAAAATGTGTATAAAGTTTGCAATTGTCACAGATGTTAAACAGTACATATACAAACACATAATAATACTATAAGAGTACATACAAATTCTAACAATATATAAAAAAAAATGAAAACTTAGTATTAAACAGATTATGCATAATAAATATACAAATTTAGTATAATACTATAAATGAAGCATAATAATATTATAATTTTAGCATAATAAGAGTTTGCTCAATGAACTCTTATTCTGAGATTAATAAGAGTTCGTTGTGATAAGAGTTTGAATAAAGAACATTACGAGCATCTGGCATATAAATTGGGCCGTATTTACCGACTACATTGTCTTTGTCATTGTCGGCATTGTCTGGCTCATTTCTGCCATACGTTCGTTGAGCAAACTAGTATTATTATATTTTTATAATACTATTATTGTAAATAGTATTCTAGTATTATTATTATTATTATATTATAATAATAATAATAATAATAATACTAGAATTTTAGCATAATAAAGGCATAATTATACTATAATTTTAGTATAATTATGTTGTAATAAATGAAATGAAACTTAATTTCAGACCTGAGACTCAGGAATGATTGTACTCTTAGATGGACATGCCCCTAATTGCGTGTGCTGCCAGGTTGTCGTGACAACGGGTCGTAAGATATTCGGATCATGGCTGACCTCAGGACAAAGGTCAATCTTAGGCTCCTCCTCCGTCTCCAGCGTCATGGTAACGGTATCCATGGTGATCATTCGATTCCACGGTACCATGACGGTGACTTGGCGAGTTTTAAACGGTTGCCGTTGGAAACTGAGAGTGACAGATCCTCCTCCGTTTACTAGGATATCAAACCTAAAGGGTGCAGCAAGTCAGAGAAAATAGACTTTCTTTGAACAGTTTCAATAAAAACACTTAAACTTCAAAATATCTTTCTGCTGCTAAATTCTAATATTACTTTGAAATTTGGCAATTTTTCCTGCACCCTTTAGGTTTGATTTTAGTTACAGGGTAAGTTATGATAAATAACACTAAATGTGATTGTAATGTCATAAATTTTGATAAAATTCCATAATGCAGTTGGACTAAAATAATAATGCAATTAGACTGAAGTACTCACATGCCCAGTTCCCTTGTTAAAGTATACCCATACAGGGGCTGAGTAACCACCCCAACCCTAACCCCAATCAAAGGACTGCCATCTGTTGAATGAACTTTACCACGAATAACTGAAACCTGACTGTTTACAGTTCAACATAAAATAAACATAAAGTTGAATCAGTTAAATACCTTTTTAAACATCTTAAAAATGTTTAAAACACAACTCTTAAAAGCTCATTCCAAAACAACTCTTAAAAAGTCATTCATACGTTTTAAAATTTAAATTAAATTAAACTTATTACAAATTAAACATTCTTAATTGTAGAAATAATTCATTTTGATTTCTAAATAATAATATATTTCTTAGAAAAGCATATGCATCTCAAACATAAATTCTGAACATTATACATCATTGGAAATGAAGAAAAATTTACTAAATATAACTAAATGAAACTTTACAAAAACAAACAACAACAGAATAATAATAATATGAAAAATATTGAAACAATCGCATATTTTACTTAAATTTTGTATTTACCTGTGATTGAATGATGTCTGGGTTGCATAGCTTTGAACGCTTTCATCTTCGATAAGAAACCTCATCCTGTCGTAGAACGATGCAGCACTGCTTGGGGGTTGCTTCCTGAGAAGGATCTCCATTGGATCAGGGGCAGTACTGCACTGAGGACTGTCCTTGCAAGAGATACTCATACAACAATCAGGGTCCAGACAGTCTATCATCCCGTCTGAAACATTTCAATTTTAGCGTAAAAAATAACTTGATACAAAAATGAATAAGAAATCAATTTACTCTGGTTTACAAATTAGTTCACAAAAGGTCTCTTTAATTAATAAATTAAAAAGAATTTGATTTATAAACCGACTTTAAAATTCAATTTATACTAATGATATTTTATATTTAAATTTAGTAACAACAATTCTAAATCAATCTTTGAATACCGAAACAGCAACACACCTTTTATATTCTTCAAATAATTAAATATTAAAATAACTAATAATTAACATTTGCCGCCATCTGTGGAATATAAAATCAAATCATAAAATGAAAGCACACCTTTATCTTCATCTCTATTATTAGCGCAGTCAATCTCCATTGCTATTTCGCAAGCTATTCCCTTCCATCCATCCTTACAACTACATTTCCATGTTCCGTGGAACAACTGACATGCTCCGTGATTGTGACAAGACTTTGGGCAACCATCTATCGGTAACAAATAAACAAAACTATTCTGCAAATTCTCAAGTAATCCATAACAAAAGCTAATAATTCTAATTCTATATAGGCCCCTAACTTAACATTTTTTTTCTGATAATAAGCTTATATTGTATTTTATAAATTATAATTATCAGATACTATGTGATAAATACTATTACTGCTATTTTTATTTTATTATAAAAATCAAAACATAATAAAGACTGATAAATCTATAATTGTATAAGTCTTTAACTAAAGTCCTTTATGGAATTAGTAAAAATCGCCTTTATTGTTGCTCCCTTTAACAATAATCCAATATAAGTAAATCTCTACCTAACGAGCAATGTCTTCCGTTCCATCCAGTCTTGCACAAACACGTCCCGTTATCACATAAGCCGTGCGCGACACATCTCTCATCACATTCAACGTGATCACATGTTGCACCGGTCCATCCCGCGCTGCACTTGCACCGTTGAGCTTCACATCGTCCGTGCAAACATTCCATATCACATAATTCTGCGCGAAAACATGTGAAAATGATGTGAACATGTGTGAATTTTAAAACGTGAATAAATTAATGTAAAGCAGATAGACAGACAAAGAAACAGATAAATAGTTAAATAGACAGTTAAGTAAGCAGATAGACAGACAGATAAATCACTCTTTACATAAGAATGACACATCAAGAATAAATTTAACCCCAAAACTTAAATCAGAAAATCAAAAACATGCTAAACACAATAAAACAAATTAAAAACTCAAAAGCAACAATAGAAATTAACATTAACTAAAAACAATCAAACCAAAAATCAACAAAACCGAACCTATCTGACATTCAGCACCCCCCCAGCCCCCCTCACAAACGCAACTCTGAGAGTTAAAATCAAAAACCCCGTGATCGGAACAATCCCTAACACAAATCCCCTTGGACATATTCCCTTTGGAAATATTCCCCGGATTAAAAATTAGACTGCAATCGCTGCCCCAGTGCCCGCTAAAACACCGACACTGCTTGCCTTTTAAGCAGACGCCGTTTCCGGAACAATTTGAAACAAGACAGTCAACTGAAATAAATGTGATGTCAAGTGACTAAGACAAAAGTATTTAGTTTAAATATCGCAGTCCTTAAATATTGCAACTGTAAAATGACAATTGATCGATAAATAAATTATGTTAAGCCATAGAATTTTTTATTTAAATGCAAAAAATGTCGTTAAATTTTTGTATTGCGAGCCGAACATTATTCGTTTTAAATAACACGTTACAAAATACAAATGTTGTGTTGAAACATTAGATAAAAGATAAAAAACAAAAAAAAAAAACAAACAAATAAACAGATTAAAACACAACTGAAAAATATGTTAACGAAAAACTAATGTTGTAACTATTACACACATGCAACAACAAATATTGCAAACCATTAAATTTAAAATATAAACTTTCATAAAAATTACCTTCTCTGCAATCCGCCCCCCTGAACCCAGGCGAGCAGACGCACACCCCGTCCACACACTTCCCATTCCCCCCACCGCATGTGGGGTCCTCACAATCCGTCCCAGGGATCTCACACTCTCTCCCCTTCCAGCCAGCATAGCAGCTGCACGCTCCCCTGTCGTAGACCCCATTACCGTGACAGAGTGTAGGGCACACATCTAAAGGGTATACCAAATAATAATGCACAGAAAGTATAATTTAATAATAAAATGTAATATTTTATTGCGTAGAATTTATACAATGTATCAAATAATGAAATATTAACATTTATTATTTGCCGAGGGTTTAGTCCCAACAACCTTCTAAATGGCCCGTCTTAAGGTCATTATGATACACAAAACAACCCTTAAACTTTTTAACCTTAATTCCACCTAATACAGTTCATAATTAAGATTAATATTATGTTTAAAGTAAGTATATTATTACTAAGCAGACATTTAAATGATTTGTTGTAATTTTGTACTGACTCTGATGACAGTCCCATCCAGTGTATCCAGTAAAACAAACGCATTGTCCATTAACACAGTCGCCCCGGTACAAACAATTTCTGGGACAAGATGAACTCGATGGCTCTACAAGTTCAAATATGTCGATATATTATCAAAAGACAGAGAAATTCTACAATACTACAAGTGATATAAGAGATATTAGCCCAAACAGTTTTCTAAATTAATCCTGATATCCATTTTAATTGAATCGCTCACAACTTTTTCATAACAAAATTTCAATTTTTTCCTCAACTTTGTTTCTTTCAAATTTGTCTTCATCTGTTACAAGTTTTTTTATTCTCTTCCAACTTTATCTTTAATCCCTATTTGCAATGTAATTACCTTGAATAGATGCAATAAGTCTGACTTGACACGCCTCCTCCCAGTCGTTATAGAAGTAAACGTACCACACGCCTGACTCCATGAAGCTCACTACCGCAGTCTCTAGCATCAGCTAAATAAAAAACAAAGGAAAAGTTTTGTCATATGATACCTATATTATGCAGATCTGTCAAATATAACTACAAATTATGACTAATAGCATATGAGTCATAAACTCTTTAATGAGTCACACTCCAGGTAAAAAATGACTATGACTCATAGCTTATAAGTCAGCTATAAAAGTCATGCTATGACTCATAACTTATGAGTCATAACTTGGAAAATCCTAGCTATGAGTCACAGCCTATGAGTCATCTATAAAAGTCTAGTTATTACTCATAACTTATGGAATCCTAGCCAAAACTTAGGAAATCCAAGCTACGAGTCACAGCCTATAAACTCACCAAAGACCGCGCCGCCTTCGCTCTTCTACCCCTACTATTTACATTTCCCACCACTGTTGAGGCAGGCCTATCTAGCGCCAGCCTATCACCATCAAACGCGTGCATGACGTCATAGCGCGCGTGCGATGGGGCCACACCCCTTCTAGCGTAAAGGCCTAGTACAGCGTCGCTAGGCAACGAGATGTTGAACCTGATGAACTGAGGCGAGCCTATATAGAATTGAGTGCGCCAGAAAGAATGTGGCGCCAGCTGGTGAATGACTGGCGAGCCAAAAGGTAACACGGCAGCGGGCAGTGAATGAGAGGAATGATAAGCACCTAGCGAATGAAAAAATATTACATCTTTATAATTTAATATAGGACCACGATGTCAGTATTAATAATACATAAATATAACCGAAAATTCTAAAGTTTAGATTACCAATCATTTGATAATATTCAAATATTATAAAGTACAAACTCGTTCACAAGTTTTCAAATTCAGTTTTAAATATGAAAAGTTACAATAATAACAATCCTCTAAATTGTTTCTTCGATCTGAAATTTGCATACAATTGAATTTTGCAGACATATAATATTTATGTTACCTATCATGAATCATAATTATGCAGGCCTATGTCAAATCAAATCAAATCAAAAATCTTTACTTGTCACAAAATGTAAAAACTAGCATATAATATAAAAATAATTTAAACAAATGACAAAAAGGGCTCATAGGCCGAAACACTGACACTAGCCCGGTATTATAAACAAATCATACAAACAATCAAATACATTTTTTCAATACAGTGCAATATATTTCATTTAGAATAAAATACAATATGTTAATTATAATATAATAAAGAAATCAAATTTAAAAGCAAGTTTACAGTTTAAAAATTTAAAAGCCAAGTACTAAATGACTCGATAAATTTTCGCGCAATAACAGTCGTTTAAAAGCGGTAAACGATCTGCAGAGACAGTACTTTCTTTTAATTTGCTCCTAATTTTTATGTTCCATGTGAAAACAAATGCGATATAAATTAATCTGCAAACCTTCAGATAGACTAGAGTTTGAATTTGCTGCAAGCCCCAGTGTTAAATTATGAACTTGAATTGCTGCAAACATCAATACATAATAATAGTGTGACTTTTTACAAATAAATCATGTTTTAAAACCAATATGTTGTAAAAAATCTAAAAATCATCATTTATTTCTCAAATATTAAGACATTTCTGCTATCAGGATAACAGCATTTAGGCTAAATATAAACTACATGCTATAGCGCCTAAAAAAATGTGGAAACCCTTAAAACAAATTATAAGCTCTATTTTTGAAGTTAATAGATTAATAAAAATGAAAGTAAATAAAAATTATTATAGATTTATAAACAGTACACAGGTCTATAAGTGATAGGCTAAGCCCATAAATTTTTAAGAATGAAAATAATTATCATATTATTATCAACTTTTTTTGCAACGTTTCGTGTCGAACTAATATCGTGCCGACGCGCGTCTAACTGTCAGACGGTTTCCACTTCCGTTTCCGCAATATTCCCTTTTCTGACGTCACGCTAGTTTGTCATTTGATTCGCTTTTAAAGATTTCTTGGGGCAATTGGTGACAAGTTGTCAGAAAAATTGAAAAAAATGAGTGAGAGGTAGAATTTAAAAAATTAAGATAAAGTCTAGGCCTACCAGTTTAAACTTGTTTTAAATTGATTTTATTATTCTGCTTTTTATCCTATATAGGTCTATATGTTGTATTTGCATCTGATTATTATTGTAGACTGAAAGAATACATTTGAATTATAAAACAGTGATGATACGATGAGCATTACAATTGATGCTTCTGTTTAATTAGAGACTAAAATTAACAATATCATTATCGTAATAAAAGTAATTGGGGGGGGGGATATTTTGACAGAACCAATATATCATAAAATGCCTTAAGACCTGCTTTATATTCAACTTTCTATTTGTCATTTCGATGATGGGGGAGGAGAGGGGGCTAAAAAACTAAAATATAAACGTTTGTACATTGTATCAGTTCGGCCTTTAGCAATTTTTCAAAATTGTTCACACCCTTTAGATTCTTTATAAAGTTTGATTCATCAGAAAACATTAAAAATTCGACAAACCCCCTCCCCCCCCCTCTCTTCGACTTTGATTAAAAAACTACCAAAGTCCAGCTTGCAAGAGTATATACTAGGTAAAATTTCACTATCTGGTAGCGACACGATCACGAAATATTAGTAGAAACACTGGGTCGTCTGACTGAAAGAATATACAATATGGTATTTGAGATGATGAACAGCATAATACCGCATGCACGGACTCGACAACGGAGTCTAATCCGTCACACGTGATGCGTTCAAACTCAAACCGGAAATAGAAAACTCTCCGGGTTATCAAATGCAGTCTTACCGCATACAATAAAAAGAGAGAAGAAAGAAAGACAAGTTTAAATGTAAAAAGTATATTTTATAAGTATATGACTATTATTATAAGGTCAACTAGAGAAAGAGCTTTCTTTAAAAATGTGATTTTAATGGTGAAACCCCCCCCAAAAAAAATGAAACGATGTAGTGGATTTTTTGCGTTAGATACATCTATTTAGCAACCAAATACGTGAAATTGGAGAACAAAATCCAGTGACAACAACCAGAAAAAGGTCATCACTTAAAAATTTGGAGCAAAAACCCATCTTTAGTGAATTCTTAGCCACTCCCTCCCTTCCCCCCGTCCCCATTCTTTATATTTCCTGACTTTAGTCTTTAGATCCAGTATTGTTTTCTAAAACAAATAATCGTTATTTAATTGTAATAAAGTTTATTAATAGATACAATTATAAGATATCAAACCTAAAATGTAAGAAATGCAGGCGATAAAGACAACACAGATAAACATGAGCAAAATTGCCGCCAGTTTCCACGAGCAACAGGCTAGATGTCGCCACAGGCCGCGTTTCAGCGAAGAGCGCGACTCGCTGCAGCCAAACTCGCTCCTTGGGCCGCTGCAGCGGACAGGTAGCGGCGTGAGAGGAGTCGTGCTGGCCTTGTACGAGGGATTGGCCCTGTAGGGCAAAACATCAAGTGAAAATTAAGAGTTAATCGTTACAAGATTTCTAGTTAAACATAATGACGATTGAACATTTCTAGGCTGCTTGTTAAAATATTGATTATGATTGAACTAGCGAGTCTAATTTTGATCTTTAAGCGAAAATTAGAAGTTAATCCTAAATTAAAAGTTAATCTTTACAAGATCTATAGACTGTAAATTTAGATAAAGCATTTACTTAAAATGTACTTGGTAATGAATATCTTAGGCTTTGGATTAAAATATGAACATAATGAAAGTTATAAATATAATGAAAGTTATAAATATAATGAAACTTAGAAATATTGCATTTTTAATACTAGGTACATAAATTTGCTCCATTGAAAATACAACGAAAATTGTAAACTAACTCCATGCAAATTTACTCAATAATAATTGTCATTTTTGTTATAAAGTAATTAACAATAAGGCATTGTATTTCAAACAAATTGTTTAAAACTGTCTTTCACCCAGAGTTTAATTCTACAAATACAAACAACAAGAGCGACAGGAAAGCATAAAAAGACAAACAAAACGGAGAAGAATAACAAGATTCCAGCTTTCATTCTACTGACAATGATCCTCTGGAGATCACGTGATGAAATAATAAATGAGTTGAGATAATTGAGATGAGCCGAGCTGCGAGAGAATTTGCTGCTGTTAGACGCTGTTGCGTGAATAATAATAATTATAGAAATGGCGCCACTTTGTTTACATTACCTCTCGCGCTTTCTGAATGACTAAGCAAAAACGACACCGGAACTAGATTGTAGGTCTCTATGTGAAGTTCAAATAAACATAGTTTTTATATTTTCATTTGATGTAGAAAAATTATATAAATAAAGAGCCAAATATTCTTCTTCTCATGATAATATTTACAAGATAAAAAATTTATCAGTAAATAAACTGTTGTGTGAAAAAAAATGACATCAAATAATGAACACAATCATCTATTATTACTACTATGCTCTAAAATCAAGAGCAGAAACAGTAATAATGAAACTAACTTCAATCAAAACCAAACAAATAACATTTATAACAATATAACTATGGGCATGGGCAAGCAAATACTGTGACCAAAAATACAGATAATACAATAAAAATGCCACAGTTTCCATCTACTACATTTCTTTGAAAGGTGCTTACGTTTGTATCCCATACTTGATCCAACTGTCATCCATCTCCTTCAACTCAAGTTTGATCCTTCATAAGTCAGCGAGAGGGGATAAGAAAATACAAAACTACATTCAGGGCCTAATTTTTTTATATACTAATAGCTCCACAATTTTTGAAAACAGTGCAACACCTTCAAAATAGAAGAATAGACCAGTTCAGAGTTTAGTAGCAAAGAGCATTAAATATGACTGGTTATTGTGGTCATTTTAGAAATTTTGTAAAAGATTCATAATATCAAACTTTGGTGGCGATCATCAACGGGCTGTTAAATTGTTAACTGCATTCAGAGATAATATAGTAGATATTTTATCAGCAAGGTTCAATATTCTATATACTCTATATCTTTTTTGAGATATATTTTTACATTTATGGATATATTGCTCCATGATTATAATGTTTTATTAGATTTTATCATTTAAGTTGAATTTTTTATATGCCTATTAAGCTCTTTATCTAGTATATTACTCAGATCTTTGTCTAGTATATTACTAGGCTGTAAACTAGCGCCTACCTCTCTGAGCTAGCGCAGGCGGGCAGGCCATCGGACGTCGCGTCACGCAACTCCTGGCGTCTCCACAGCTGGGCTTTTGTCTCTGTCGTGGGCGTGGCCTGAGAGCGACCACGCTGAACGTACAGCGCAGCTATGTCAGCTGCTGACGTCACGTGATTGTCTTGTTGTTGCTGGGCAGGCAGCTGCTGTTGTAGCTGGTGACTGCTGCGGGCAACGGTGCGAGGGAATGTGGGAATGTTGGCATTGTTTGGAGGGTGAGCAAAATGACCTGAAATTTGACATTTATACTCTTAATTAAATAATTATAAATTTGAAACAGCAAATCCGTTTAATTTAACCAGTCTGCTATTAGGCTTCTTCATTAACAAATTACAGGTAAAAACTTTGTGTTTAATTAGCAATGAACAATCTAAAATACAAAGCAAAACTATTAGAGATATATAACTATATGGGTATCATAAGGCAAGTACCTCAATGGTATATGATAAGTTATCTGATACAAAAAAAGGATCGGACTAGAGTCTACACCTATCACAAATCAATTTATTTGATACTATAACTAACTTGTGGGCACAAACACATTTCCCGAGGCAGTATGATGGATAAGGTAGCTCTGGGGCGAGGGATCGAAGCACATCTCGTCCTGACTGCAATGCGTCGTCCTCCTGCATGCCTGCTTGTCCATCGGCTGAAGGTCGCCACCAGAGGGGCCCAAGATTGACCCATCCTGGTGATGGTTTAACCGCTGCTGGGTAGCATCGCCTCGCCGTGAACCTCGTGCAGAAGGCGCGGGGTCGAAGGGACGGGGATCGGGTGGAAGGGAGCCTGGGACTGCACCTGATAATTATTTTTTTAGAATTAGTAGATGAAAGATTATTAGTTTAAGTTCACAAAATAACTGGAAGGTTAAGTCATAAAAAGAAATGACAAGCCTAAATTTAAATCATGGTAGAAATATTATCATTATGGCATATAAGTTATCACTTTCGAGATTAAAGTGATAGTTTAATTAGATGATAGTAATTTGTGTTTAGCACTATCATATATAACACCAAGTTGTTGGCCAAAGGCTAAATCTATTTTGAGAGAACCAGACAAAAAAGAGTAGAAAAACAAAGGATGAAATACTAGCAGAAAGATATAAATAGAAATAAGTTTTTAAATAAAAATGAATGAGTAAACTTTGCGAATCATCATTTGCAGATTTTAATACCTCTAATAAATAAACATCTTCAGGGAATATTGTAACACGGGAGACTTTCGTAAAGTGACACCTTTATAAGTGCCAGGGCCAAGTGCATAATGATGAAAAGATGAGAGAACATAAAACAAGAATGTAGATGAAAGATGATCTCCAGGAGAACATTATCAATGCAATGAGAATAATTCAACAAAGTGTGCGAGTGGAAAGATTGAATAAATTACCCTATTATGTTACAACATAAAAGAAGAGCGAGCGAGAGAGAGAGAGAGGGAGAGGGGATAGCGAGAGAGAGAGAGAGAGAGAGAGAGAGAGAGAGAGAAAACGAAAGTCAGAAATGGAAAGAAAAAAGATAATTAGAAAGATACAAATTGAGCGGATAACAGGAGAAATAATAAGCAAGAAATGACAAAGAATTAAAAATGAGCAAAAGTACAAACCATTATGATATCTATTACAATAGCTAATTTTGCTAATGAATAAAATACTTTCAAAACAGTAACATCAAAAAATATTTAATTTTGTCTTATCATTTTATAATTGTAAGATAAACTTTTAATATTTTAATTCAGCTTTATGGAAGACGTCGGAACACACGCGATTTTGGTGATGATAAATGATACAAATGTAGCCTAAATGAATACTATAAATACATTCAAAAGCATCTTTACATTACAAAAACTAAATTACCAGTAAAAACTCATCAAGCTCGATCTTATAGATATATGCCAGTAAATGCCTTTGCGTTTTTTTAAAATTATATTATCACTTACTATTACTATTACTCAGCTTTATTCTAACTGTTGCTGGTGAATTTTAATTAAAATAAATTTATAAAATATCAATAGACACACCCTTCATAAAAAGCGAATTAAGTATTCAACAAATATCAGATTCCTTTCGCTACATAACCAGTATAATTATTTCTTTACCTCTCGCCCAACCAACCTATACTTCATAAATCCATCACGTGGGCACACCGCGCACCAATGACAAGGCGCCGTCATGTAAACAAATCGCAATTATTTATGTATCGATAGTAAATAATAATTGCTTCGATGGAGTTTTAATGCGCAATGTTATCTATCGACAGAACTTCAGGCGTGTATTAACAGTCGAGAGACGGGCGGGGGAAAGATAATGATGCGCAGAAAGAGTCGAGTCAATAAAGATTAACCAATGGCTCCTAAATAACAATAAATCAGAGAGATATAAAGAAGAAGAAGACTTAGTTTTGGCTACTACAAAGAATGGTAATAATAATAATTATGAAGATGTAATAAGATTTCTTTTATAAAAAGACTGTAGTAAAATAACCACGCCTTGCTGCAATATTAAAATAGAATTCTTCAGACTTCAGTATTCTCTCTGTGAGAGACTCAGATCAATTTGCCATAAAAAAATTAAAAAGATGAGAATACAAAACGTGTTCAATAGGCTTACAAATTTTAAGTAATCGTGTAAATGTGTCCTCAAATGTCAAATTTATCATTAAATGTTGCATAATATAAACATACTTCACTAGAAGGTTGTCTAAGTGTTAGTTATTATAATACTATGTCGAATGTCTAAAGATTATATTAAGATTGTTTATGTGTAAGCTATTGTTTCTTCTCTTTCGTTAAGTTTAGCTTTCATTATTTTGCTTCGTCTCGATGACGAAATAAAGATACATAAAAGCTCTGTTTTCGCTGTAAAACAGATCTACAACGTCTTTATATTATATCCCAAATCCCAATGATTCTTTACTAAAATCAAAGGATATAAAGCATGAGCTGATAATTTGAATATAAAATCAGTTTGATGAGCTGCAAATTATAACATAAACTTATAGTAGAATAGAAACAGTTTCTAAAATACAGCGGTTAAATACATTAGCTTATCCTGTACAATTGTCTCTCAAATTTATGATCTAGATCGTTAAAAAGAAACTTGTTCTGTTTAATTTTGAGCAAGTTGTATGTTTGGATGCCTTTCCAAGTTTCTAATGCCACCCAGATGCTATAATGCCCTGTAAAATTAAAGAAAATTAACTTATTTTTCTTGCCCTTTAGCTCATATCAGTGAACATTACCAACAATTGCCAGGATCCATCCATCTTTTGATCCTGGAATCAATATTATTATTTTACTCCCGCCCCCCCCCAAAAGCGCCCACGAGTAAATATTTTTCTCAATCCGTGCTCTTCTACCCACAACCCCCCCCCCTCCCATAAAATAAAGACCCCTTTTCCTATTAAATAGCCTAAGTAGGGACCCCTGAGTATAATAACAGTCAGTTGACATGTCTTCTAAAACTTACCGATTCTTGAAGCCTTCAGCCGAGAATACAGATTATCACTAAATCTTGTCCCTTCACTTGTTTGATCCCAGGGATGTGACATGGCACTCTTCATCCTCCCTTCTGGGTCCGTCTCCGAGTCCTCCCCCTCTCCCTCCTCGCTTGTAGACTCCGAGGGGCTCCGCACCCAACTGGGGCTCGATACTCCATCCCCGATATCATCCTCCCCATCCCCCAATGGAGGACTGAACAAATTCCCTCCGATAGGAGTCGTTTTATTACTTCCGGTCACTGGCGGCCGCCATCTTAGATTTGAGTCATACGCGTGTGATTGGTCGTTACTATGGAAACGTTCGCTACCATGGTATCGACGTTGTTTACTGACGTCATCGTCGTCTGAGCCGCTATGGTAGCTGTATAAGCGCTTGACCTGCGAGGTCCCGCCTACACTACCGATAGCAGGCGTAAAAGGAAGGGCTGGCCTCTGAGGGGGTTGGCTGGAGATGGGTTTGATTGATGGGTGGGGCCGCTGGGCGGTAATCATTGGGGGAGTGGCCGCGATAGTGTGGTCCGAGTAAGTAGCTACTGAGTCATGAAAATATATACAGAAATAATTTATTAAATATTATAATTAATCATAGAAATTTATACAAATAGAAGCGAAGTATGAACGCCTGCAAAGGCTGATGATTTTTTAGATTGTGACCTGACCTGATCTAAAGTTCATAAACTTACAAGTTCAATATAATCTCAAAAAAATGATAAAAAAATCAGCAATGAATACCAGTTAAAGAAGCCTACATACCTCTCACTTCCCTTCTTAACCCCCCTATTCCCTCGTTCCCTTTCCCCGTCTTCCACCTGTCTTCCACCCCCTTCACTTGTCCCCCAGTCCTGCCCCCACCACCACTCACCCTACTCGAATAATCAGGCGCGCCGCTTGCCTCAAAATATCTCCGATCCGCCGTCTGTCTCCCTCCTTCCCCCGCGTCCCCCTTACCACCCTCAGTCCCCGGCTCCGCAACGGAGCTCCCGCTACCCCTAGACCTCGGTAGGTAATCCATCTGGAGTTGTAGCGCTTACCGAATTGCTATTGTCTTCAGAACGTTCAGCCATTACGCACAAAGGTCGACGGTGTACGCTCTTCTATGCAGATCGTGACGTAATTTATCGCGATCGTTATCTTGTGACGTCATTCCGTGAAATTAGAGCGCTATATTATCCGTTCTTCGTGACTTCCGGTCGGCCCGGTCATTGCAACAGCTGTAATGGAGATTTATCGGATTAGGTCGTATATATAATCATCTCTCTGTCTTCCTAGCATAGACGCGCCTGAAAAAAATGGTTAAATATTCAGTCAAATACTAGAAAGAGTCAAAACTAAATATCGCTGAAGAAATATCAGTACATATCTATAAGGTTATGGATAAGATTAGGGTTAAGATTACGGGGGGCTTAGATATGTTTGTGTATGCCTTTTTGTCCGGGGATATTTTGTCCGCGACATTTGTCCGAAAATTTTGTCCTATAGTATCATAATCTATATTATCATACTTTGACAACATTGCTTCGAATAGTTAATTACGAACAAACGAAGTAATTTTGAATATAATAATACGCAGAATTACTGATTCATAACATTTAAGAACCAGCACAAATTTCTTAAATCAGTCTATATCTCAGTGAAAACAATCCTTATCATGCTCTGTCCCGAAATCAATATTCCATTCTATTTCCTGCCGGAAACTGAGTCGTGCGGCCCCCTCCTCCGTAGACCGGGGGACGTTTATGGCGTCCCCGTGGGATTTATGGACGAGTCCTGTAGACAAGAGATGAGACTAGGTTGGACTCTCTGGAGAGAGATGCATTGAGCTGCGCGTGGGATAACTTGAGAGTAGCGTGTTCAATACTCACGAGCACAATAACACTCTGTCTCTCTCACTCTGTGTCTCTGTCTCTGTCTCCGTCTCTCTCTCTCTCTCTCTATCTCTCTCTCTATCTCTCTCTCTCTCTCTTTCTCTCTCTCTTTATTTCTCTCTTTCTCTCTCTCTTTCGTTAACTTTTACATATATGATCAACGCCATAAATTTAGTCTTGGATTTCTTGAAAAAAATGTTATAGATTTTAAATTACTATACAAACCTGCAATTTACATGTTTGTATAATATTCAACAACAATAGTCAAAGTTTTCATACCAATGTCAAGCGACTTCCTTTGAGAAATTGACTATTTTTGAGAAATTTACCATTTTTGGTCTTTCTCTGATTTTTAGAAAGGTTTTCGAATAACATGATAATAATTGACATATATAATCCCGACTTACAATCCACGATAAATCTACACCGATGAAACCTTTTTGACGGAATTTACCATCAATCCAACATTGGTTATGATTATTACGAAGCGCTCTCGCCAGAGAGCTGAGACTCTAATCCGATCATTACTCAATCGAGACTTTATTCCCGAGCATTAGTCCACTATGGAATTATAAAACTCGTACTGGGTGAAGTCCATGGACTCATCATTGATATAAAGAGAAAACAAACGCGTTAGTTGAGATGACCCGAGAGGCTGACCCGGGTCAATGGTTTGGGTCAGCGAGGATTATGCAGTATAAACTAAACGGAATTGCCATAATGAATAAAGCGCGACACTGGGGAAAATGAAGTTGATTTTATATCATGAAGATTAGTACAAATAGAGAGATAATTAGAGGTAGATTCTGAAGGTGGACAGTTTTACTTTACAGACCCTGACCTTGATAATAGATTATAAGATAAGTCTGAAAATGTGTTTAAATGAAATATGGATAATTATCATCGTGTATATCTCATCTCTGTCTTTTCGTACAAATCTCAATATGTAATCATAAAAAGTCATCATTACACCGTCATCTATGATTTTTTAAATTTAATTCTAGTAAATTATTCGGCTATTACTTCCCACACTGTTTCTGTCCCTCTATATAAAATGCAAGCCATAATGAATACTGAATACATAATGAATACATTAAAAAATAATGTTTTTTATTTACTAAAATCACACTTTCAGTTTGCAGGCATTTAGTTTTTCTTCATTCTTAGAGCTTATAAAATGTAGACCAATTTATATTATCCAATTTATGCATATCACTAATTACAATTCACATCCGCCATCTTTGTGCATTTTTCTTCCGGTTTGCAATTACCCCTTCTCAACCAGTAACCAAGGCTACAGTTGTCATGGTTATTTATCGAACACGATACATTATCTGATGTTGACATATGGTTGATTAAAAACGAGATCTCGCCGATAAACTCTCGCGAGATGACGTAGAACTAGTTTCGACCAATCACAGACGAGGTTCTATCGTCATATTCCCGCGAGAACTGAGGTCAACCAATCAGAAGCCGCCGCGCAACGCTAGGCGCATAAATCATGCATCAAAGAAGCGTCACGTGGAAACAAAATGGCGTTAATTCTTAGGAGACGAAACATAATAGATCCAAAGTCTATTTTGTTTTGGAAAATTAAAAAATATAGTAAGTTAGTAAATAGCATATATTGGTATATCGCTACTGGATTACTGTGCATAATACAGTGGATTTTTTAGTATTAGCTAAAAGCTATGAAAACGAAACTGTCGATTTAAGACAGGCAGCCAATAATCAATATAAATATTTGAAGTATATTTTTGCAGTATATTGACTTATAAGCAATAGTAATCATTATAACTTAAATATGAATTATAGTAATATTTAGAATTTTAATGAAAGAATTAAAATTAATATTCGTATATATATTTACAATACAGGGTGTTATTAATATTAAATAATATTAAATAATTAATAATAATAATGGTAATATTCAAATTAGCATATATAATAATAACTCAACGCGTTTTCTGTTACAGGCACAATATTGAAATTATTATATAAAATTTATCTCTCTTTAAATATCACACAATAATAAGGTAGAAAATAAGATAACAACACAAATATATGACAAAATAATATATGTGTAGTAAATTACATTATTCGCATCGATCAATCGATTATAGAATACGGCATCACCTTACATCTTCAATTTTTAAAATCGATGCCCCCACAGAGCGTTCCTTTGCGTGCCAACGACCTATTTCTCCGGATTGCCAATCCTGCATCACGCGATAAGGTCAGATTATACGTGATTCCGATGCGTAACGTAGTGTACGGTTACGTCCAGCAATTCGGGGCTAATTCAATTTAAGACAAAGGTTATTTTCGATAAGACAACTGAATTGAACGCGTCGGATAATGATCAAAATGAAATTGCAAGTGAAAGGACAATGCGGAGAGACTATCTCGTCAGGAATTCAGTTGCATTTCTCATTACATAGCTTTACTTGAACTTGTATATTATAGATGATATGAAAAAGATGACCAAGACAAATCGGCTCTGAGGTTAGGGATCGTATTAGGGTTGGAGTTAGGGTTGGATTAGGGTTAACTACCCCGTTAAGTATTATAATTTTGTAGTTAGGGTTATTGTTTTTAAATGAATTGTTACGGCATTTGGATTCAATTTGTTATATTACATTTATCATATTAATTCAGGGTCAATTTGTTAGGTTAATGTATTCGGGCCTATTTGTTGGGGTGTTACTAATCAGTATCAAATAAAAAATTCCCCCTCCCCCAGCTATCTTCTTGCTCATAACAGATGCATGCTGAGAAAGTCAACAAACATGTCCATAAAGTCACTGGAATGGATACAAATAAAATCATCATTTTTGGATTCTGCATAAAAATCTGGTTGTTATTAAACTCACAGATGTCTCACATATGTAGCTGTGATCTGATATACATATCAATGGTAACAAATATGAAATGCTATAGATTGCAACTGAAGAAAATAAGTTCAATTTCTAATATATATAAAAATTATATATTTATGGAATGCAATATATACGTATAGTTATACATGTGCACTATATTGTAAATAATCTAAGCTTATATAAAAAATAAATATGTTTTTATTATAATTAACATAATTTAGTATCTTATTTGAAGATCTCCACCTCTCTTATCGCAGGCTTAATCAAAAAAAGTGCCTCAAATAAGTAGACTTATTTACTAATTAGACATATAACATGATAAGTACAATAGGAGACTGGAAGAGTAGGCCTTCCCCGCCTGGAAATATTCATCTTTTAATGAAATCGCGAGAAATCATCAACATTTTCTTACCCTATAAACTTACTGTCAGTCTGTCATATATCAACATAAGATTATTCCTAACTAAAGATTAAACTTCAGTCATCAGTCGTTCATAAAACAACTGCCCTCTCTGTGAAAGCTTAGAACTGCAGCAAGAATGAATGTAGTTGCAAGAAGAAGCTTAATACTTTCACAGATCCTAATCTGCTCTTGTGAACCAGGTCTCTTCAACACGGCAAGACTAATGATGATAATCTCTCACGCGAGCTCTCCAGCACGCGGCGCAGATGTGAGATGAGCGCACCTTGAACCCTCGCACGCTAGATTACTCGGGCATCATTATTACCAGAGAGTCATTAGTGGAAGATTACATAGGACTGATTGAGCAGAGAGGGGGGAGAGAGAGAGAGAGAGAGAGAGAGAGAGAGAGAGAGTGAGAGAGAGAGAGAGCGAGACAGGAGGAGATGAAATCAGAGATCACTGGACAACACATGATGTCACATATGTTGCTTAACTTGTCACACGAAGCATTTTCATTTTTTCTTAAGTATTCTCGCTCCATTTTACATATAAAGTAGACAATTTTTAAGTAGTATAATTTTTTATTTTAATTACAAAAAAAGATACTGGATATTATGTGGATAAGGCTTTCAATTTCAGAAAAATGCGACAAGATGAACTTGCGTTGAAAGAAAATTGTACCATAAAAAACGACATTTTGTTAGAGGATTGTCTGTTTATCAATAAATCCTTTCCATCCCCCATCCCCCTTCCCCCATCACCCCCCGGGGAAAAAGATTGACGTTCCACCGCTCTTTAATTTAAGAGTTCAATTTAGAAAATATTAAATCGAGTCAAATTCTTCATATTTAATAACAAGCATAAAACAATCCTAAAACAATCCTTGTTATTGGTGGATTGGAAAGCTGGTCTCAATAAAAACACAACATTCCGTGTTTTCTCATATTACATTATCTTCTGTAAATATGATATAAAATATTAAACAGAAATCTTATAAGATTGACTAGATATGTTGGAATTTAAACAAACAAGCGAATATCTGAATCAATATTAATGTACTAGCTATATTACTAGGTATGTTATAATAAGGTATGTTATATAAAAAGTACTAGATATTATTGATGTGTATATATTACATAGTATATTTTCTTCTTCTTCATTAAATCTGATAATAAATTATGACCATCATAATTGACCACAACCGGGTTAATATTTCAAATATTGTTAATATAACAATTATTGTCCGAAAATCTGGGGACTACTCATTTATAATTAAAATATTAACAATTAATATTTGTTTTTATTTGTTCAATTTGAAATATAATCATGATAAGAAATGACTTATATTTCAAATATTGTTAATATAACAATTATTGTCCGAAAATCTGGGGACTACTCATTTATAATTAAAATATTAACA
>JAQIXG010000819.1:0-27192 GCA_034700105.1 Oconnorella tubifera
ATTTTGTAATTTTGTTATAATAGGCCCATTCCAAATCTGCAGCCTCAGGCCCACTCGGCCCTTAATCCGGCCCTGAAAGTCATGATTGGTAATTTAACTTCAATTCTATATTAAGTCAATCGTATTCCTTTAGATAATATATCTATTAATAAAGCTGTCGAAGAAAATCTAGCTAAAATGTGAATTTGACTTTATTTGATACAAATGCTATTGGGCTAATTACTGATGCACAAAGCTGCTGGCCAGCGTCTACCACTGGGCATGTATTGTGTTGCTGGGCTTTATTTCTCTCTAAATAGGTCAAGTGCCTATTTAGCCGTCTGGAATAATGTGCTATGAAAGTAGGTCTGTTTTTCAATATCGTCCAGCGCAGCCCCAGCTTCGTGTAGTCTAGACCTAGTGCAAGCTTCATATTGAAATGATAGTCAATAGCTTAGGTCCGGCGTGGGAGTATTCAGATGTTATTTGTTCTATAATTGCTTGTTCCTTTATAATAAGAGAGTCCCTGACTCCCTGGTACATATTGTAAGTTATACTACATCTCGGAAAAAGTAGAACAAACTGCACGCAATGGTAAAAAGATACATACAACAGGTCCTATTGTAAAGATACATATAACAGGTCCTATTGTAAAAGTCTCTTATCAAGAAGGATAATGCAACTTTTGCTAAATGATGAAAAATCTCAGCATCTGCATTATTTAATAAGAGAAATTTATTGCAAAGTTATCGGGTTCAATTATTACAATATGACTTGTGTATCATTCAAATTGAGTTAAAAATATTATTTAGTTGTCATTATAAATTTCGTTTCGTCTGTCAGATGCAAATAATAAATAATTAAACAAATAATTGCAAGCCAAGTCGTTTCGTTGATAAATATGTTGCGTGATGAAAAAAGTTATTTGACGCAATCAGTTTTCAGTTATTTTCATAATGTAACCGCGAAAAATTAAAAAAATCATTTTTTGGAGGACGAAAAACTACCCGAAACGTCCAATATTGTCATTCGTTTTATAATTTATTTGCGCCACACAAATACTCATAATATAGCTTACGGTGGGGGTCAACCACAGTGGGGTCAACCCCCGTGCCCCCTGCCAACATCAATTTAGTCCCTCAATCTACCAATTTTGTTGTACGCTCATCTATTTATAGGTACACACAAGCTCGAGCAAGCACGCAAGTCCATCGAATGTCAAGTTCACAATAACAGTTTTGTTTACAACATTCGTGGCTTCAAGCCAAGTTAACACCGAATAACAATTTAGCTTAACTTTCGCAAAGATAGCTACGTATTCGCATACTAATTACCATCAAAATATCAGTCGTATAGTAGAATACATTTCCTGTTCATTCAACTCTGTTTTCTGCATGGAGATTTATTGTAATTGTGAGGATATTAGTTGAAAGTTAGAGAGGAACAAAGGAAAAAGTCCAATGAATAATAGATGGTAAGTTGATATGTGGATACTATTCGTAAACACGAGCATTATTATTCTCTTGGCTATAAACTATACGCAAGAGAAAAATTTTCTGACTACATTTTGACTGGAGATTTTATCTACATTCGTAAGTACACGTAAGACATCAGCATTTTATATTTAGGCATACTGCTCTACGTAGTTACAGATAAAAATGAATCTTAAAAGTGGATATTCGTTGCGTTTGAGTAAGGTTTTATAGCTCGATTATTTTTAATATTTTAACATAGTATGTATGATAAAATTCGTAGATTTGTAATTTTTGGCTTTTTGTACTATGAGATATTATGTCTGTTAATATATAGTTACAATTTACCCAACATTCATAATATGGAATCGATTTATAACAATAAGAGTTGCTCATCTTTTGTCAAATGTGAGTAACTTTTGTTTCGTCATCAAGATAGTATTATACAAACTATTATACAAGGTATTATAACGCTAACTAATCTATTTTAAAGCAGTTGATATGCTATCTTGTTGAGACTGTGAATATGAAGTTATTGCGTATTGTTAATACATAATAACATCATGTTAATATGTTTTGTTAATAATAATAACACTCCATAATAATCATCATAGCGGATAGATATAATAATTAGAACAATTAAATTATATTACACCTAGCGACCCTCGATCTGGATTAATTAGGTCTAATTTGTTTTAAGTAGTAATTCATTATGATTCATCATCGTGTGCATTTAATAACTGGATATGATTTTCTGTCGTAAAACCCTTGATCATATTGTCAAGTGCTATTATTATACAGTTCAGTATGGAATTTATTTCAGTCCATTGACGCTTGCGTTAATGGACTGAAATAAATTCTTATTTATTTACTGAATTCTCTTCTTATTTAGAGTATTTTATTATAAATTTTAATTTTAGATAATTGTTAATGTATGTCTATTTCAAACTGGCATTTTTCTAAAATGAATGCTATAGTTGTATTTTATAAATGTTATAGTAATTTTTATTATTAATATTAGTTGGCTACAGTTATGTTATGTTATTACTCGATTATTACTGTAGAATATTTCAGTTATATTTAGTTAACTCTCTCTAATGTAGTTTCGTCTAATATCGACAATAATCTATAGGCCTAATTGATAATTATCTCGATTATAGATTTCTGATATACGATTGCTTATTAAAAATTAAAATTCAACAATACTTTGAAATAAACAGTGTGATTAATATAGAAAGAGAAATGTACTTGAAAGAGTAAATGCCTTATTTTTGTTATTATTATTATTATGTTCATTTTTTCATCATAACATTATTCAATATTATCAATTGTCACATAACATATTGAACGTATTACAATATTATTGCGTGACTGCATTGTTTATACAAGCGCACCTATTCAGAAACATGTCGCAAAACGCTAATCGTGACGTCACGTCTGTTTATCGTTTATTTAAACATGTTTACACACTCGCCTATCGATTTAGAGCTTTTCGGTTGAACTGCGTGTTGTTGTTATTCTGCCGAATTGAGCTGTAGGCCGATGTTTTGTGCTGCGTGTTACGAATAGGCTAGTTTCTGGAAATACATCGATTATAAAATGGTAAACACTTTTATCATAGGCTTATATTGAAGCACAGCGACGCAATTATAGGCTGCTTGAGAGAGAAAGAACGAATTAGAAGGGAGTTGTTTATCGTTTTTGTGGTAGATTATCCACTTGAATAACTTGATTAATGAAGTAATTTGGTTAGTAAATCATGCCTTGGTAGATATTAAAATTCATCTGTCTGAATCTAGCAGTTTGTACAATAAAAAGATAGTAATAAATGTCAGGTGTTTGTTTGGTTCAAGTATTAGTTACATGACTTATCTAGGCATTATGATAAAACTTATCAGGTATTGTTTTAGGCTTATTGAAGATTGCAATAATTGTATTCAAACTCTATGAGATTTACATTTAAAAGTATTTGATCGATTTATTTTATGTGATAATGTTGTATGTTCGATTAATTTGACCTTTGTGTGTATATTTATTGCTATATATCCGCTAAATAAATATTAACTACAATGTTGTTGCATGAATACTGTATGTATTATAATAACTTAGATAAGTAAATAATTGCCGGATGCAATTTCTCAAAAACAAGTTGTTATCTGTATCCGGTACATCTTTTAATTCGTTAACATTACGATTACAGCAATTATAAAGTAAATGGCTTAACAAGAGCAAAAGAAACTAAATCCCACACGCGTCTGATTTAACTTAAACATTATAATATCAGCGATAAACGTTTTATCCAATCTATAAGTGTTTTCTAAAGTTAAGTATTCGGATTACATACGGCAGTGTAAATTACAAGGGCATTACTAACAGGAAGGCGAGTCATACCAAGAATTGTTTGTTTTCTTGAGTTGGATACTTAACCGAGGGACAGATTTTATTCAAGATTTGTTCCGATTTGAGCGATCAACTGATACGCTGCTCGTGATTCGTGGATTATTGAAACTTAACTTTTGTGTAAACTAATAAATCGATATTGAGTCATTAGTTTGAGCAAGGTTAGACTTTATGACGAATGTTGAATAATAAGGTTATCATTGAAATTCTCTTGAATTTATTCGAATTGATTTCAAATAAAATGCATGAACTCTGTATTATATTGTCTAATAAATGTATGATAATTGTGTTGAAAATTTAAACAAAAGGGTACTGAAATTTTCCTTATTATCAAAGATGCAATATAAATGAAGTCAAGGAAATATTTTTCATAATCATTCACTTTTATTGTATTAGTATACTGTTAGTATTTCTATATTATGTTAAAGTAATTTAAAATCGGCTAATTTATAAAACGGAAAACGTGGGAGTCGGATGCTGATATCTAATTAAGCGACACATCTGCCGAAAACTTGTATGATTTGCTTCTAAATTTATTCTTCATTATAAACGTCTGCTGCAAATTCAAGGCTGCCTGATTGACTTGTCATTTTATTAGCAATCTGTCTCATTTTCATGAAATATCCAAATAATACTGTAATTTAAAGCTGTTAAGTGTTTTGATATTTTAAATTTGTCATCAATTTGAATGTTTAATTTGTTAAATTGTTATCAATTTGAATGTAATATAATGTATTATATATAGTAGTTTAGAAATTTCTTTGTTATATTAATTTGATTAAAGGCGATGCTCGTCCCCTTTGCATGCAGTAGCTCAAAATTGTTGCCCGGCAAAATATTCGGTATATTTATAACTGATAGTTAGTTTGATTTCATTATTTTGATCTTTGAGTAGTTATTTGCTGACTATGGTATTTGCTAGTAAATTGTTCTGACATCAAATAAGTGTGAAAAAACAGCACAATAGTGTTTCTTTATTGCGTTTTGCTGGCAACAATTTTTCTCATTTATAATAAGAGTTGTAAAGCAGTTAGCTATGCAAGAGCATTGAGAAATATAATTTACATACATACAATAAATATACTCAGTTATTTTTGCAGCGATTTTTTAAAACAGCAATTATATCATTTCATGTTTCATTTTTTAAATTAGCAATAATACCATTTCTTGTTTCATTCAAAACTTGTTTTTCATTTAAAAAAAAAACAAGTTTTTACCTTACTTAATACACAGATAAAGAATTATAACCAAAGTAATATTGAAACTGCCTGTTAGTGTTATAATAAATCGTGTATGAATGATAAGATGATGAAAGTCAGCTTGTGAAGTCTATCGATTTGCATCAATTCAGTTCAAAGCGATTTAGAACTAGCTTACTAATGTTTCTTGTTAAGAATTACACTGACTAACCCAGGAGAATGTTGATTATAGTTAGTCGAGGCATAGTTTTGTGGCATGCTCATGCTTGTTGGTTTCTCCCGGCAGACTCTAGGGCATTTAATTAACATGTATAAAGGTTAATTAGTCTAGCATTCTGTTAGTATTAAAGAAAGCATTAATTCTCAATTTATAAGAGACAATGTTAAATAGTTCTGTAAGTCTGGTTGCCATGAATAAATAAAATTTCTGTCTAATTTTTTATCAAATGGATTTTGTAATATATGCTGCAGGTGGTAACTATGTGTTTAACCCTGTAATTGCGTTTTGAAATTTAAGCAATCCAATATACTGTGAATAGATTTCAATATGCCCAAACTTGTAGCTGTTATATTATTAAGCTTAGAATCATAATCAGATTTAGTTACAGTAGTTGAAGCATCCAGTGTTTTACTTTATAAAATGTTATTTTAATTTCAGGTTACCGTTCAATCTACATTCTATAGCGAATCAACTGACAAGTCATTGTATAATTAGCACTGAGCATTCACAGATGTATTAATTATAACAGTATTTCTGCAAAAATTACCTACTTCAAAGCGCTGTGATTAAAACCAGATTTTATTTGCTGATTAACTCAATGAATTACTTTAAACATACATTAACTACTGCGAAAAGTATTAAACTATTTTTTAAAGATAGAAATTTACAGGAAACAAGTGAAATTTGGATATAGTTGTCAAAATAGAGAGCAGCATGTTGACATTGGGTCGCTGCGGCTGCATGCACAATTTTGACTGCTGCTGTAGAAGCGAAACGTCACTTTTAGCGGTCGCTTCTGATTACAGCCTATCAAATAAATCAGAATGCGGGAATTTTGACACTAGAACTAGACAGTGTGATGATTTGTACGGACAATATGACGTCATGGATAGGCGTAATAATGACGTAGGTAGTAGACGATATAATGTGAAAACTCTACAGTGGGATTTTAGTAATAAGAATAATTGTGATCCTTATGAAAATAATGGAAGTTTAGAGGGTTCAAGATTTTCAGTTCAAAATAGAAGATGTTCTCAACCTACTGGTTTAATATCTGGTAGGTTTCTACAATTCTTTTATTATTGTTTTTATTTTCTACAGTTGTTCTTTTTGTTTAAACTGTGTAAACATTAGGTATAGTTATTAATGAACATTGTGAAAGTATGTAAGAAGATGATGATAGTATTATTTTGTATTGTCTTTGAAGTTTAATGTCTGCTGGTTAATTTAATTATGTTCAAAGTATTGATAAGGTTTGTTTCAGATGAGAGTAGATTTAAGTAAGGAAATTATCATGTGATAATAATTATTTATAGTTATTGATATCATGTGATGTTTTTTATAAGTATTAAGTGATTATATTCGTCATGAAGTAGCATTATTTTGTTGCTGTAAGCTGTACTCTGGCATAGAAATAGAATAGTATCTGAGTAATTTCATCCTCTGATCCTAATTAATCATTTTCTTTCAAGAGCGCTCAAATTGAAACAAAGTGCAATAGATTTGAGTTAACTTTGTAATTTATTAACTTACATGAATAACTTGCTATTAGTGGGTCTACACGAGCGAAGAGATTGAAAGTTCAAATCTAGATGTATCGTATAGAAATACAGGTTTTGCTGCGCCCTTTAGCAGTAAACTTCATGTAATAGCTGAATATTGTAATTTTATTATCAATCGGAATTTAATTTAGCAATAAAATCAAATTTTATTAAAATTATAATTCTGTTTACTAGTAAACATGTTTACAGTACTAATAAATTATTGTATTAACTGAATATTGCATAATATTTGTTACTTTACAGCTAGATGCAACTACACTAAACAAGTTTTGAAAGGATGATGTTTTATAATAATCTATACTTTGGTCTTTTATTATGTTTCTTGTTTAGATGTCTAATATTATGAATGTTAATTATAAGTATGAACTAAGGGTCTGTTTTTAGGTTATGCTTATTTTGTAATCTAATATTTATATTTCAATAACATGATATCATGATAACAACAGAATTTATTGCAAAACTTATTATGCTGTATTGCGAACATAATATTATGACTGAAATTTTTAATTAGTAATAAAAACGGTTATTAATAATAAAGTAATTAAGTCTCTAAATAAATGTATGATTGATTTTTAGCAGAATTAAATATGAAAGTTATGGAAAAGATAAAATTTTGAGTCAGTTATTTCACTAGTCGCATCTGGCATTAAGAAAATTCTATGAGCTTGTCTTTCTTTAGGAGTAATGTCAAAATTGTATTTACATTTGGTCCTTTCTAAAGAATAAGCTAAACAGAAGTTGTTTTCAGCAATTAATGACTTATTGATCAAAGATTAAAAGCTGAACAAACTGAACCAATTTCTTACTAAACATTATTATTCAATTAAAAATACAACCAAATTTCTTAACTGATATCAATTTAAATGTTTCTTTCTGTTAAGTTATTTTATACTTTCAAATTCTAAAATAATTACTATGATAACTCTGATATTGTCAAGGCCCGTTAGAGAAGTGGTTAGAGCGTTAGATTCGAAACCGATAGGTCCTGGTTCGAATCCCAGTTAACTCACTATTTCTCAAAACTAGCTGCACCCTTTAGTAAGGTGTTTAAATTGACAGCTACGTCTTCGACATCGTTATTTACGGTAATCCAGACGTAAAACGTAACCTTAATACATAACACCATAAGCATTATTTAATATATAACATAATATAACACAGCATTAATAATTATTAAAACTAATTTTAATTATAATAGTATATAATATTAGTATAGTATAATAGAATATAATAATAATAATAATACATCACATAAATAGTCATTATTTTGTATTGATTTTTTGCAGATTGTAATCGAATCTCAAAAAGTATTTCCCTCCCTTTTCAATCTCCTTATTCCGAGCCCAACCACCCGTCTACCATCACTCGGTGTTTGGTGTCTCGTCTGCAGGATCTGACGGGACATGAGAATCCCAGGAGTGACACCAACTCACCGGATCCGGGCAGTAATAGTGGTCATAATGAGGGGTTCCAAGACGAGGGATCTTTACCCGCAGTAAGTCTTGTATGATTTTTTGGAAGCGTGTCGTGAATTGTATATAAACTAAAACGAAGTTCGATGCGTAAACTTTGCTTAATATAAAAGCGAATTTCGATATGTAATTTTATATTAAATAATAGCCAGTTTTGATATATACGTTTTGTATCAAATAAAAGCGAATTTCGATGTATAAATTTTGTAGGAAATAAAGCGACCTTTGTTTTGATGATTAAGATGAGATACAGTGTTGTTAAATAATAATAGCGGTTATTTGCTTGTAGTTAAATGCTTGATTTTTGGCATACTTAGTGTATTGACCTATTTGTCAACTTTTATGCAGTGATATAATGCGACTAAAAAACAAAGATATATACTTTAATTTTGTTTTTATGTTAATGGGACAATAAACAACAAACCAATAAAGATATTCTTAATGTTTATTTTTGAATTCACCTTTGTACTGGAGCCTATTTTTACAATCTAAGAACGTTCTTGGTAACATTATATTTTAAATAAGTTTATTGTACTTTTTCAATAATATTATAAATCGGCATTACTTATTGTGAATAAAGATATTAGAAATTTTATTATTAAAGTTCAAATATCATTAAGTTAAGAATTAATAACAATCATTTGAAACAATTATCAAATTGTGTATCTAGATTATTGAACACTATGCATTTAAATTAAGAAATAATTTTAATATTAATGATATTCCCTTTTATAGAGAGTTTCTATAAAGATTTACATAGAAGATAGAAGTTATCATTCTGTACAAATAGACAACACTACAACAGTTGCTGAAGTTTGTGATCAGATGATACAGAAAACTTTGTCTAAACACGATCCATCCTGGGCCATTGTTGAACACATTAGTAAAAATCAATTAGGTATGGGATTTTTATTTAAATTAAATGATAACAATTTTGTTCAGTAATTTCTTTCTTAAAGCTCTGGCATGTGGGAATTGGTAATATTAAATATTCTATCTTCTTGTTTGTAAACTTTGAATTTGTGTATCTTTTGTTAAAACAATAACGTGATGCTTTAAGTTGACTGGCTATTCACATCAATAATTATAATAGGACTTGTTGTTTTTTTAACGTTACTTTACTTTAAACTTAAAGCGAGATTATTATTTCAGATTATCATTAATCACTTGATGATTTTTTAATTTTGATAATAAAATATGTGAAATGTTTTTGTTTTCATAGAGCGCAGTTTAGAGGAACATGAACTTATCTATTTAGTTTACAAGTCGTGGCCATCGAACAACGAAAATAAATTTTACTTGAGAAAAGATTTCAATAAATACGAGTTGTTTCGAAATCCAAATGTAAGTGTTTTTTACATATTTTTAAAATTGTAAATGTCTAAAAGATGCTTAATATTATAATGCTAAAGTTGGAATATAAGATTTTTAATTAGGCATTCTAATAATAGATTCAGCAATAACTAATGCGGTTTATTGCATTTAGTTATGTCTTTTTATGTCAATGGTGTAAGTATTAGCTGATTTGTTTAATTTGGCAATGTTATATAATATCAGATGCACAACTTTAGTGAATCGTAAAATTACTTTGAATTCTTAACTTGATTGATTTAAAAAATGATTCAGTTAAACATAGGATATATACATAAATTTCACAAGAAAGGTTTAACTTATTTCCAATATTTTAGACGTTTTTGTTTTTACGTATACTTCTAGCTCGTAAAGTTCTGTTACATTTATTTTTAACTGTTTTAAATTTAATTTGACAGCAATATTTTCCCGAGTCAATGACTGACGTAGAAATTCCTAAAGAAGATGCATCAGGATTACTGACTAGATACGAACGCTATAAGAATATGCTTTTACAAGTTAGTTTTTGTAAAAATTACATATTTTAGATATAATCTGACTGCTGCATTTAAGCGTAATATTCAGTTCATTCCATTTATTTTTCAAGTCAATTAACGTATGATTTACAAAAAGATAAATTGAATATTATTATTAATATTCAGTTAATAACAATATTTATTAATTATATAATTTAATTGCTATATTTTCATTGTGTTAATCAATTGATATATTTTTATTAGCATAATTGCGTAGTATTAATGTATTTGTATTGATATATTTTATATGTATTAATACATTTAAAATAGTGCGTATCACAGATACATTCCTGCGTATAGTTTTATTGCAGATATTTGTTGCATTTTGTTTTACTGGCTGCTGAGTAATTTACTTCTTTTTAAAAATCTAACTTATAACCAATTATTTTATAATTCATAATTTATTTATTTATGTTTCAGAATCTACTGAGTGATGAAAGTATTCCTGATATACAGGGTTATGTACATATTAGGGAAAGTAAACGATCTTGGAAGAAATACTTTTGCGTTTTGCGAAAATCTGGTCTTTATTATTCGAACAAAGGAGACAATAAGGTATTGATTGAAAGTCTCTTTTTGAGAATGTAAAATTTGTATTAATGTTGGGTTGTGTTGTTTTATTGCAATCTTATTTCTATTTTAAGTGAAAACTGAATAATGTTGGATATTATTAGCTAAAACTGAAACAATGTCATTCAAGTTAAGAAGTATCTGAATGATGAACGTCAGATACATTGATAATATTAATGATTGTTACGTTAGAACAATTATCTAAAGTTATATTTCACTGTTAATAATTCTGATTAGTTATATATTAAAAAATTATTATATGTGAAAAATTTATGTAATTATATGCATAACTTTTGTTATATTATAGAAGTATTATTTCATAGTGTCATTTTAATGTTGGATTTCATTAAGACTACATTGTGGCTTATACTTTTAGGATGAGCACAATTTAACGCTCATTTCATCACTGAGTGATGCGAATATATTCGCAATTCTACACGCAAAAAAAACAGTCGGTGCTCCCTCTAACTTTTGCTTCTGTTTAAAGGCAAGCACGCTGTTGTTTCATTGAATTTTATCATTTGAAATAATGCAATTAAATTCCAGCTGATGTATCGTTGAATTGAATGTAAAATATGTGATTTTTTTAGTTTTCATAAATGGTAAAAGTATTTTGATGATTTTTTTCTGTATTTTTTTCTACATTCTTTTACTTTTGCATTCTTTTTTGCATTGTATACTTTTGTAATTTTATAGTTTTGACCGTTATATTTTAAACTGTTTCGACTCAGAATTTATTTCATGTTTTTAATCAATTTTTGCTCTGAAGATTAATGTGTGCATTAACGATTGATCAATAATTATATACTAATTCTATCAATCATTGCAATACTTTAAATGCATTTACATTAGCAATTCTTATTAGGAGCAATAACAGTTTTTTATTTGCACTTGTGTAAAATCGAAACGTTACCATTGTGAAACCGTGAAATTATGCTCTATGTTACAGTGCACAGTAATTAACAGTGCAATGTAATTAACAGTGCATGTTTTTTTACGCAGACTCTAAATAGCGACTCTGTTATGAAATCCATAAAGTTATTCAGCTGTGAAAGTGAACAAGCTCGTGTATGTTGGGTTACTGCCATGCGATTTACTAAGGTATTTGCATATAAACTCTGTGTATCAAATTGCCTGTTTAGTTTTGCATATTGTGTTCATATAGAATGTATTTATAATGCATGTAAATGTCTTTTTTGTGATATCATTATATAATGGTAGTAATATCATTATATATCATACTATATATGTATTAAGAAATTATATAATGGTATATTTTCCTTATAGTATAATTTCCTTGTGAGATATTGAGAATTCTATAGGTTTAAATGTGTAATATAATATAGAAACTTATTACTGTAATTACTGTTAGATTAATTCAGTTATTTTTAATGATAAAGCTTTAGTAACTGCTGTTTTTTGCAACCAGTATGGAAAACAATTACGAGAAAACTTCAAACTTATGTTAAAATGTGATGACAGACTGAAAGCATCTGATGCTCAGACAACTCAAAATGTGAGTGGCAATTTACCTAATATGTAACTAGTTTGTGACTAGAATATATATCTATTAGGTATATACTATCTAGCATATTATTTAGTATATATCTTGTATATGTCTAATATCTTTTTAAAATATTATGACAATTATAAAACGTAATAATGTTTTATCTGTTGCTTTTTAATTGAACTTCAGTAATCAAAACTCAAAATTCAAGTTAACTTTAAACTGAAATATTATCAAACTTAACATTAATATTCATTTATTTGAATAATAATATTATGTCTTTTACATTCTGTCTATATAGATTTCCACTGAATATGTATAAATTGCCACTGTATTTTTATTTGCAATACTTGTTTCAACTAATTTTAATTGTTTTTGTACAAATAAAGTTTTAAATTTTATTAATTTTCATATTGCGTAATTGTTTGATTGTTTAGAATTCAGAGAATTGTTTATACGGACAAAATCGCGTTGCAATGGATTTTGCCGGGGATCGTGGTCGGGTCGTTGTTGACCCAAACGAAGCTCTGATGGTTGCACTGGAAGAAGGGCATACATGGAGAGTGAGTCATTACTGTCTGTCTGTTTGTCTATTTGTTTGTGTAATTGTCTGTTTGTTTTTGTTTGTCTGTTTTTGTTTGTTTCTGTCTGTATGTCACCGTTCTTTGTTTGTCTGTCTGCCTGTTTTTTTCTCTGTCTATTTATCTGTCTGTCTCTGTTTGTATGATTGTCTGCCTATCTTTGTTTGTTTGTTTTTTGTCTGTCTATCTGCCTATCTATCTTTGTTTGTCTGTTTGTCTATCTGCTTATATATCTTTGTTTGTCTGTCTGTCTATCTACTTGTTTGTTTATCTGTCTGAGTATGGCTCGTTCTCTATAGCCTATAAATGATAGACTTATTAAATAGTTCTAATATTATATAATATATTTATTCTTTTCCTCTATATCTATTAAGTTTATCGTTAAATTTCCAATCACTTTACAATACTTTACTTTCTTATAATGCAGTAATTATAAGTTTATAATATATTATGTAGCAATTATATAGTATTATTATATTGTTATTATAAGTTTTTACCTCTAAATTTAACCGAATGTTTTTTCCTAACAGGTCAGGGCTGCACGCTTGCCTACTGGCACCCCCCCTAATCACGAATCTCCCCCCAACTCTAGTCCCAGGGGCTCACCCCCCCTTACAAGACCCCCTCTCGTATCCACTGCCCTTATGCACGTCGTACAACCGTGGTTCCATAGTTGCACTACAAGAGAAGAAGCTCAGACACTGATTGAACAGCACGGATTAGCTGACGGGTAGAATTTTGATTTCATTTTTTGTCGATTGTGGATTTTATTAATGTTATTAATTTGACTCTCAAAAAGGAATATTGATGATATTGTTTAAGTTAATTTTGATGTAAATTAGACATTGATTAAATGTAAGCAAAGAATGAGCAATTTAGCTGAAATTGTAACGTAGTATTTGTATATTTGTCGTGATTCAAAATTTGATTGAATTTTTTCAATGTAACAGTTTTTGTACGAATCCAGTTTATATGCATAAATTCTAATGAAAATACTTTTGGATTTATTTGAAGCTGTTGAAAAGTAATGGCACAAATTTGTTACACTATCATTTTTATAATTTGCTTGGTTCAGTGCTTGTATTAGGCTGTTTTGTACTATTGTGTAGTTACTCTATTAGTGTCATGCTTATTTTGTATAATATTATATTATTTAGTTATATATCGTACTCGCAACATTTCAGTATCTAATTGTTGATGAAAAGTTACGAATTATTTAAAAATTAATTTAATTTTGATTGAAAGTAACTATTGAAGAGCTTATTTATAAATCTAAAAATCTTTTCAATTTTTTATATTGTAGAGTTTTTCTATTACGTGAAAGTCAGTCTATGCCTGGTGTTATCGTTCTTTCATTTGCACATAATGCTAAAGTGAAACATTGTACAATACTAAAGGTCAGCTTACTGCATTTTTTACTGATTTATTTTCATTTGACTAATGCGATTTATTTCACGTAATTACTGTTAATATTTTCAATTGCTGATTGTTTAATTACAAATGTTTTATTGGAACTTGTAGTTTTATTTGTATATTCTGTATAGGTTTTAAATTGTATGTTATACAAGTTATCATTGATTGTGGTTGAATTTTTTCTAGATTATTATTTCCAGTTATCGCATTGCTTGTTCGTTTATTATTTATTTATCGTTTTATTATCGTAAAAACAATATTTTATTATTTTCTTTCAGATGGATTTCTGTGGCCAATCGTTTTTTTCATTGGACGGTGGAATGACTAAATTCATGGATCTAATTCAATTGGTAGATTTCTATCAACTCAACACTGGAGCTCTACCAACTCAGCTAACTCACTACATTACGAAAGTTCTTTAATAAAAAACAAATTTGCTCGTCTTAATCCTAAATGCTTATATTTGTACCTGCGGTAATTGTTTTGTGATGTGGTAAAAGTAATGCGACTTTGTGAGATATGTTTAATTCTTGCGGTTATTTTTCACTGGTTTATATAGTTTTGATTGGTTGATCAATTTTTCATGTATTCTGGTTGGTACAGTTTGTGAAGTTTTGTGAAAGATTAAGGATTGAATGTAAAAAATTTAAATTAAATTGAAGATACCAAGTTTTAAATTTGAAATTAGTAGATTTAAGAAAACGAAATTAGATTTATTCAGCAAGACTATCTAAGCGGTTCCCAACCATTCTGATGCTGTGACCGCTTGATAACATTTGTCAAGTTGTGGCGACCCCAACAATAAAATTTTGAAATTGTGGCGACCCCAAAACAACAATTTGTTATAATTCATGTTCCATATTTTTTTAAATGAATATGCAAATGAATAAAATGTTTAACTTTACATTGTAAATGTGTATTGTGCGAAGTACATTGCATGTAAATTGCACAAAAACGCGTTTTTATTAAAAAAAATTATTTTCAGAAGGTCTCAGGCGACCCCAAACAAATTGTCAGGCGACCCCAATTGGGGTCGCGACTCACAGGTTGGGAACCGCTGATCTATCTGATTGTGTAATCAATGCAGTAATCATTACATTGACTTTGTAATGTTCTTTTTTTGATGTATTAATTGATGTTAAACTAATGAACAATATCGTATTATGCAACGTGCACATTCGTATTTGTTTAAAAGTCTATTTTGTGTCATCCTCGTTATTTCATTGTAAAAGTCTTATAGTTATTCGTAAAGTGCAAGTAATAATTTTGCCATTTTGATATTTCTATTTAGTGTTTTGAGTCATCTGATTTTGATCAAATTTGAACTTTCATTTCATTAATTGAGATTTTGTACTTAAACACTGCAATACTGATTGATGCAAGCATGATTTGCTACTAGATTTTTTCTATGTTTCAATTTTTCCTAATGTTCATTGTAACGTAATGCTGATTTTCTTTCCTCAGGATTACGTTTGCTGATTAAATGTAATCGATAATGTGTGGAAATACTGTTTGTTAATATTGTCTGTTTCTTTTAATTGCTGTTTCGCTGGATTTAATGGTTTTAGGACAATTCGTCAAAGGACGATTCGTCAACGGACTGTTCGTCAAAAATTATTTTTATAACGGACGATTCTTATAACTCCTAACCTTAATTCTAACCCTAACCTTAACCCTAATCGTTACCCTACACTCTAAACCTAACCCTAAATATAACAAATATCTTTAACGAACAGTCTGTTGATGAATTGTTGACGAAACGTCCGCATACCATAATTAATGTTGCTAAGTCTGTAATTTTATGCTTATTAAAAGTAGCAGGTGATTAAGTTAAATAGTGTCAAGACTGATGTAAATTAAACTTAAAAACATCTATTATAAATGTGATGTTTTATTTATAGTCTGAATTGTATTCTGTGTAAGTTTTGATCCATAGTTGTTTTTTAATGCATTCTTTGTTGTTGTTTTCATTAAATTAGATAGCCAATTCATTAGTTCATTTCATAAAAAAGTCAGCTTGAAATGTTGTCCTTTTCAGATTTTACAATTCAGTTTCTTTAACAATAAAATGGTCATTTGATATGTGCTATAATTTGAGTCTAAAATTGCAATTTTTTGTTAGTTTCAAGTGAATTTAAGTGAACATTTAAAAAATAAATGTATATTTTCAATTATAGATATAGAAAACATTTAAAATAATATAGTTTTAGATTCATTAATGTTAATTTCTACTACTATGTGAACAATGTGTTCATTTACTTTAATTTATATTACTTGATATAGACATTATACTTCATTGTATTTTGTTAGTGAATGGTTTCGTCAAATGTTTGTTAAAGTCTTTAGTTTTGTTCTTGTTGTTAGCCTAAAAACATATATTTTCGTTTTAGCAGCTTAATTACAGTAGAGACTATTGCAATAAAATGAGTAGCAAAAATTCTTTGTGTTGCATTTAGCCAACAAGTTTGAAATTTTACTGCACTACTGGAAAAAAATTATAAATATAATCGATGTAACCTATGTGATTTTGCTGCATTCCAATGCTAAATTAAGCCTACTTACAAAATGCAAAAACTTAACATTTTGCAGATGTTTTGAAAAGAAATTTAAACAGTTAAATCTATTGTTAAATGGTTATTTAATAATATATTCCATAAAATGGTTCATTAAGCTTGAAATTATTGCATTTTCAATCTTCTTAGTAATTGCATTTGCGATTGATAATCAGTATCACTCCTGCAGATACAACATTATGCTAATTTCTCTTATATATTTCCATCTTATTCGATAGGTTAATATTTCTTTAGAGAATTTTTCATTCGAATATATTCTATTGCTGTTGCATATTTTTCTGTCATCGATTAAAGCTTCTCAAATCAATGCAACCTTCGTTGATCCAAGACAAATGCAGATCAATTATTTGGGCAATAAACTGCATGCTCTTTATTTGAATTTTGATGTCAATGTGATACTGTTTTTATTTTTCAAATTTAATGTGAAGAGAGTATTTACCTATTGTGCTCAGTATAACGTAGGCGTAATTATTGTAATGTGTGCGTGCATTCTGGTGCTTTCTAATTTAGTTCTATTTTTCAACAATAACTAGTATAATTACTGAAGTTTATTTCTTTGTAGTTTAATGAAATTTAGATAATAAAATATGCTCAATTAAAACTCAGTTAGGCCGGGGAATATTTCATATTCGGTTCTAATTAGAAATTAATTCTAATGTTGTAGCAATGTTTCTTTAGTTGGTGATTTTTCCTGTACGAACGTATAACAGTTGATATCTTAATTCAATATGAAAATAGTCGATTTAATGTAATATTCTTAGATGGAAAATGTTACTGAAAATTTCATGAGTATTTTGTGACTTTTTATGCTTTGTTTGATGCAATATAATTATAATAAAAGCATAATGTAAAAATCATCAAGATATTCATGTATTTAAACAATTACTTTAAAATACTAATTACTTGTGTATTGGCTTTGTGCTGCGTATATATTGAATTTATTGCTGTAGATTTTGACTCTGAACAGATTATATTATCTGTATGCATCTATGTCGAGTATCAATGTTATAATATCTCATTGCTTTCATATAATTACAATATTTTATCAAATGTCGCCTTAATTAGTTTTATTTAAAATTAAAATGAAACTACTTATAATCCAGTTAAAATAAAGCCTCGTGAACTTATATATACAATATAGATGCTAAATTTTTCAGCTGGTTTTTGCTTCTGTGAATATTATACAAATTAAATCTATAAGTCGAACAATTTTTTCAGTCAAATCAACATTTTATTAGTCATCTTTAAGTTGATAAACATCTTTATAAATTAAAACGATCAAAACAAATATCATTTACAAAATTCAACAACAAAACGATCGCTGCAATACTAAGCTAATAGCTACACATCAATTAGAAAAATGTGCACGAAAAGCTATAGCCTCTACTTAAATGAACAGATCTGAATCTAGCTTAATTTTACTTAATAGAGATCATATATCATTACAAATGAGATGACAAGAATATTAACTCGTATTAACTAATTCAAGAAGATCAACTTTAAATAACATTATGCACTGATAAAGTTGTAACTGAATTCTAATTATATTGTTTTCAACAACGTAAGAAAACAGACACAAATTAAACTTCTTTCAATAGTTTTTAAAGCGAGTTCAAAATTTCCAGTTATATCAATTCAACAAAGTCACTATTGCGCATTAATCTTTTAAAATAAAGTTCATTCTAGCATTATTTACTAAACTTTGTAGAAATATCAAATCTTATTAATATTTCTATAAAAGAACCTGAATTTACATTTAGAAAATACAAAAATATTACAAGGAAAAATGTAACGCAGGAATTAAAAGTTAAAGCATTCATTATATCAACAAATAATAAAAATTCGGAATATTTACAAAAGTACAAATATTTAATTATTGCAAACGACTAAAAAATTACACGATATTGGTACAAAACGGCCCCAATACATTAACCCGACAAAACTCCCCAGTTAATTCACTCAATAACCCTAACTAACTCTAAACTTAACCCAAACCCTAGCACTAACCCTAACTTCAATCCTAAACCTAAGCAGGAACTCAAACTCCAATCCTATCCCTATGCATTAACAGTCGGGGCTCATTTGTTGGGACCATTTTGACAGGTCACAAATTATATTATTACGATTCATTTTATTATGACTTAACGTAAATCGTTTTAAAACGTCCGAAAGAAATAATTTTTATTACTTTTTAGTATCATAAGATAATTTAAAGCAATGGAAAAATTAAAGAGAAACTAATACAGTACATTCTATACTCTATCTTTATAGAAACCATTTAATAGAAAAACTGTTTACACATAAAAAGGTGTGCATTAAATAGTGCAACAGAATGTGTACATTTGAAAGATACTAGGTTTTGAATACTAAACTTCTCAGTGTCGAATTCAATCGTGAATCATTGAGCATTTATTTGTATCGAGTTTCAATATCGTTATTTAGTCAACAGAGGCACCTAAAAAAAAAAAGATATAAATTTATGGTATGCAGACATTGCGTCACGGACGATTCGTCAACGGACTGTTCGTCAAAAATATTCGTTAAGTTTAGGGTTAGGTTAGGATTAAAATTAGGGTTAGGGCTATGGGTAATAAGAACCGTTATAAGAATAGTCCTTAATGAACAGTCCATTGACAAATAGTTCTTTGACGAATCGTCCTAGAACCAAATATGTATATTGCTTTTATTATATCAAATTGCATTGCTATATTTCGATAATAAAATTTTAAGAAATATCAATCTTAATCATTATTTGTTACGTTTAATTTCTTAACTTTTGTCTCAATAGCAAAGTGGTTAGAGCACCAAACTCGGATGCTAAAGGTTCAGGTTCGATTGCCAGGAATGCTAAATACTTTGCTGCACCCTTTAGTATGACTCTCAAATTCATATAATACGATAATACGCCGTTCAAAATCTCATGTGAAAACATCTTTCAAAAATTAAAAATCTAAATCTCTTAATTTTACATACGTAACTTTTTAATTCACAATTAAATTTTAATGCCAGTGCAAAAACAGTTAAAGACAATTTAAACAATGTACAGAAAATTAATAGTTTTAACAAGTTAGTTAGTAGTTTGAGTAAATAAAAATTGAGTAGATAAACGTTAAAATCTCTCAATTAAATGAGTAAAAATATATTCAGTTTTTTTTTTCTTTAAAACATTACTTATCTAACAGTCAAAACATCGTACAGTACAGCCAAACTAAACCACATACCGTAGAGACGATAGACTCCTCCCCCGCAGAATCCATAAAGGTCAATATTGAGTCGATACTTGCATAACTTACAGACGAAGTATGATTCTGGTCTCTCTCCTGTCGAGCTGTAGCTAATTCAGATCGCTGTATCGTTGTAGGCGGTTCAAATACCGATGCCAAATTGACCGATTGATCAGATAGCGTTTGATTATTTCCTGAAAATTTGCGATAATATCGATACTTCAAGGCTCGTTAGAGAAGTGGTAAGAGCGCTGGATTCGAAATCGATAGATACAGGTTCGAATCTCGAATAGCGCAGTATTTCTCTAACTAAGTTGGATCTTTTAGTAAAACGCTTAAATTGTCAGCTATGTCTTCAAAATTGTTCATATAATACGGTAATCCAAAAGTTACTTGCTGCACCCTTTAGTAAGACGCTTAAATTGACAACCACGTCTTCAACATCATTCACATACTACATTAATCTAGACGTTAAACTTAACTCGCTGCACCCTTTAGTAAGACGTTTAAATTAACAACTACGTCTTTAACATCACATAATACAGTAATCCAGACATTAAACTTAACCTTGTAACTTTGTAGTTCTATGATTTTATTCTATTATCTTATCATTGTATTATCAAAATACAACCTTACAGTATATACATACAAAAATATACAAACTTGCATACAAACAACAAAAAACTTACCGCTTAATCTCAATACCCTGTCATTATTCAACGTCGTCATTTGTACTCTAGAATTAGGGGCCCAGGGACCCACGGGGGGCTCATCCGGGGTCCCCCAAGCCACAGTGGCTGTGTTACGAGATCTGGAGCTGCCATTCTGATCGGACCAAACGACGAGATTTAAAGGAGTTGCATTCTGTTCGGAAATTGCTCGAGATTGTTCTGCTGGTAGATAGCCTCTGCGGTCTATTAAACTGTGTTTAAAATGTTTAAACGTAATTCACAATTAATCAATTGTTTTATGTGCTAATTAGGTGTTTAAATTAATGGCTATGTGTGAGAATTCGTTGATATAATACTGTAATACAGACATATAAACTTAACTTGCTGCACCCTTGAGTAACAAGCTTAATATACCAGCCACTTTATTCATATAATATGGTAATTCATGAAGTTAAATTTAATCCAACCAAATGTTATTAACATAATTATTGTAAGATAATTAGACATATTAATCTGATATTCTACATTCTAAATTTGTATTTTTAATAATAGTTATAAAGACATTGCATATCTTAAAATTTAAGACACATTCGAAAATAAAATCAGTTCAAGCATAATAATAACTCGCTTATAAAGTGCATACACACATATACCAAACTATTATTATATTACAATCACAAAAATAAACAATTAATGCTTTCTGTACCACGATTTTCTGTACCATGATTCAAAAAGGGCAAAAAATAACCCAAAAAACAGCCTTTTTAAAACTACTCAATTATAAAAAGTAGCCTTTTGAAACATACTCATTTTAAAAAAGTAGCTTTTTAAATATACTAAAATAGTAGTCTTTTTGAGCTGATGTGACGTTAAGTAATAATAGAAATACCTCGGAGGCATGGGGCCGCACACAACTTCGCAGTAATTATCAACTGCTGAGCCCCGGTGATATAAACTGGACCCATGGGTTCTATCCGCAGTCCTCTTTATCTAATGTAGCGATGAAATAAACCGAACGAATATAAAACTGAAACTGATAAATATTACGTAAAACGGAGGATACGACTGATAAAAAAAAATACGATTTTCTTTGCATTAAAAAACAAGTTTATTTGCAAGTCATGGGTTAAAAAAATTATATAATTTGCCATAAACTTCTTCACTTTATACAATGTATATATACACTATATCAATTTTATGAGAGAAATTGTACTTTTAGATATCATGTTTATAGTTAATAATAGACACAAAATTACTTAAAATTTCAACACAAACGAAATACTAGAATCTATTAAGCAAAACTTACACATTAATAACTTTCATCATCATTATCAAAGTTATTAATGTGTAAAGTTATCACTTCAAAATAGTTTAACAAAGAAATATCAACGTAAATGAAACTTTACTCAAACTTTCATGTAACTTGGACCCTTTGATCTAAATACTTCTGTAAACAAAAGTTAAATTTAAAAAGAATTACTAAATAACTAGCAAAGAGAAGAAAAAAGTTTCTCGTTTTCAACTTACATCTTCGTTAGTTGTAACATTACAAGCAGCAAGATACGTATGAAATCCGGCCAAACCAAACACGGACCAGACGGACAGAAAGGCAATAATTGCCTCGATCAAAGTAAGGGACAAAGTCAAGAAAAAAATGACAACGTCTGAATTTATTTGTATTACTTATTTGAACAATCACTTAAACTGGTGTATAAATATTTTAAAATTAGGTCAATGACCTACTGATGATACAAAACTAGGGCATTGATCTACTGAAGATATAAAACTAGGTGAATGGCCTACTGAGGATATAAAACTAGGTGAATGATCTAATGGCGATCTAAAACTAGGTCAATGACCTACTGAGAATATAAAACTAGGTCAATGACCTAATGGCGATCTAAAACTAGGTCAATGACCTACTGAGAATATAAAACTAGGCCAATGACCTACTGAGGATACAAAACTAGGTCATTGATCTACTGAATATATAAAACTAAGTCAATGACCTACTGACGATCTAAACTAGGTCAACGACCTACTGATGATATAAAACTAGGTCAATGACCTACTGACAATACAAAACTAGGTGAATGACCTACTGACAATATAAAACCAGGTCAATGGCCTACCGAGAATATAAAACTAGGTCAATGACCTACTGAGGATATAAATTTATAAACTGTTTTATTATTCTATATTTTTCTTAAAATATGTTGTATATTTTAAATTTTATGTCCTCATATTTAAGATAAAACAAAAATAATATACTAACCAAATTGAATTGAATTTTTATTCAAAGAATAAACAATAAAAAAAGGAAATATTTGAGTTGTTGAAATTATCAATATATAAAGTTACTGTCAAAAAGTGAAAAACTTTAAGAACGAATGAATATTTAGACAAGCGGATAGTACGTAACATATTTTTAAAAGGATATCTGGTTGGTGATTCTTTTAACGCAGTTACAAAATCATCCTGCATCGATTCTATATAAGAAAGAAAGATAATCTTGCATCATTTATTTATTTGATGTTTAACGTCACATCAGCACAAAAAATTAACATAATGTTAACAGAAACCAAGTGATGAGTTAATGCTAAACTCTTAACGCATTGAAGTAAACGATTTTCAAACCATAATACCAGTTTAATATAATATACAATTTAACATTATTGCATACTGTACTATATACAACATTCTGTACATCAAAACAATTGTTACAAACTCAATAAATTCAATTATAAAAATTACTTATCAGAAAAAATGAAGCAAATTTTGGTGAGAAAAAGATAGCACTAACTGAGAACGAGAGTAGTGATAGAGAAGCATAGAATGACGACGCAATGTAACGACAGGAAAACAAGAAAGAGATAGAAATAGCGATAATTGCGTCGTCCGATACAATTACCGACCCATGGACAATGATGATCAAATCTTTCTATACGCGAAAGAAAACAAAAACAACTTTTGAATCTACATTATAGAAGTCGCAGTTCTCAAATAATAACAAGATTAAAAAGTTCAATGTTTAAATCTGAATTACAAGATTAAAAGCTACTATAAAGCTATACCGAATTAAAATTATTCATATATTTTGATACGATTTGAATAATAAAGTTATTGCTTAGTTTGATATTTATGCAAACCAAATGTTATATTGATAAGATAAACCGCATAAAATTTTGCCGACTTGTTGCACCCTTAGCAAGACGTTTAATTCAAAGGCATCATCTTCGATACAATTTAAATCGGAGTAATTTAAAGGAATTAATTCAATGAGTTCAAGTCTCGCGCATAAACGTCACATCAGCACAAAAAATTCTCTCTAAATTTAAATGAAACACAACACTTTTATTGGCAGTAAAAAAACGGTTAAAGTTATTGTTTAAACAGTTAAAGACAGTTTAAACAATAGTTCAAACAAATTTTTAAATAAAAATTCAGTTGTCAAAATGTAAAAAGACTAAAGCGTCTTAATTTAAATTTATGAAAAGAATTTTTTTACGAACCGACGCAATTATCGCAGACGCTACAGTGAGAGGCCCGGGGGGGTCGGAATATTTTACAAGTAAAACAATACTTGAGTTTAACCAATTGATTATTGATTATCACTTCCCGTGTGCGTGGGGGAGGTCGGTACACTCCCCCTGTAGTACTCGCCGAAGCATCTGCGCAAAGCACAATAATCGATAATTTGTTTAAAAAGTCAATTATTTCAAAAAATTAAATAATTCGTTTTACGCGTATGATTAAAGAAAGCAAATGGAGTTCAAAACTGTCTAAAGTTTTGCTTTTTAAGTATTGCTAAGCTTTGCTGTTGATTGTTGTTTAATGTCACATCAGTACAAAAGGATATATAGTAACATGTAATAAACCATATACGAAGAGAAAAGATAATAATACTTTTGATGCAAAAACTTTAACGCAGAAAAAAATCGCGTTTCAATATAACTTTCATATAAATTCTACGGTAAATTATTATTTGTTTCAATTATCGTGTGACTTGTAAAAACGACCCCAACAAATGGACCCCAACTGTTAATTCTTACGTTAGGGTTGGAGTTAAAATATTGGTTAGGTTTTGGATTGAAGTTAGGGTAAGTGCTAGGGTGCGGGTTAAGTTTAGAGTTAGTTAGGTTTAGGATTAGGATCATAGAATGAATTAACGAGGCAATTTTGTCGGGTTAATGTATTCGGGGCCTTTTTGTCGGGGTACTCTATTATCTCTTGGTTCCAACTTTAATTTTAAAAAAATCCATTTTTAATTTAACTTTAACATGAATTCTAAATTATTTCTATTATCATAAATTTCTATTATTATTTCTATTACAGTCAATTATTTCTACTATCGCTTGATTCTAACATAGAACCAAGCGATAATAGAATTGGTTCTAAGTTATTGGTTTTCACTTATTGGTTCTAACGTACTTATTGCTTGTTCCGTTTGTTCCGCTTCGTCGTTTGAAGCTCGCGGAATTATTCCGGGGTCGGAGAAGGCAGTGCGGAATAGCGCGCTCATGACAAAGATAAATAGCGTGACGGATATGACGGGAACGATTGAACCGACGGACGACACGAGAAAACGACAGCTAAGGAATAGAAATAAATTGTGTTTTTATATATATACGATTATAAAATATATATTACACTATAACAAATAATATAATATACTAGAATTATAAAAGACATGTAAGATTTTTTGTACAAAATATTTTATGTACAGAAGTAAATGATATAAATATAAAAACTTAAAATTAGTCATTAATTGCTTTTTTACCAATTAATTATGGTAAAATTAATAATAATGTTGCTAAATAATAGACAATACATAAGATGTTTAAAAAGATGAATTGAATTAACTAACAGGGATTACGTAAATATTAAGTATTTACTATAATATCCAAAAAAATATATTTTCTATTGAGTTTAAAGTTAAAAATGAATACTAGTCAAATCTCACTGATAACTCATATATATTGCAACGTAATTAAAAGTATTTTAAATGCGCCTTTCTTACTCAAAAGCGAAAAAGAGACTAGAAGTTATGACAATCAGAGAACAAGTCAGATAGAAAATCCCCGACTGCCGACTTAACATAACTCTTCCATCGCAATAAAATTTATTTTTCCCCGGAAAAGTTCGCCACTTTCGGAAATTTTTCGGAAAAACTTGCTTTTGAGGGGAGAGGGATTCATCGGGACTGCTGTCCCCCGTTTTTAATATCAGCCTCGAGGGAGAGGTGGTGGCGACGCCTGGGGTGTCGTCGGTGGTCGAGACCGTCTCGTATGCGGCCCTGTATAATGGCTCAGTTTTTCTCGCCATTATTTGACTATATTAGAGTTAATTAACTTATTAATTAATTAATAATATAATATTTATAATAATTAACTATATTAATTAAGCTGATTCTATGATAAGAATCAGTCGTTTAATAGAATTATTTCGCGTTGATTCGATGGAATAACAGAATGTTTCATTATTTCATTGAATTCTTCTATAATAGCTTAATCTGAAATATTATTTAAAAGAATTTAAATTATTAAATTCTTCATCTTTTCTTATATACGTAGTATTATTTTTATTCTAAAAACTACATGTGGTGCGTAACCGAAAGGGACCCAAATGTAGTTAAAGTATCATATTAATAATAATTAATATAATCTAATTGATTAATAATAAAACGATGAATCTGGTTAATAAAATCAACAATATATTTATTACACAACATGTAATGTATTATGAATGATATAAATAAACAATAAATATTGAATAATAAATACAGTAATATTAAATAATATAAATATAGATTTTAATGTAAATAAAATATGCACTCAAGTCTATGGATATACACTAGACTGGTATGATGATAAAATTTAATAGTATTAAAGTATTAGCACCTACGGTGCCGCGTAGGTGCCACTACCACTACCACTACCACTACGACTACCACTACGACTACCACTACCACTACATTATCTAATATAATAATTGCCTAGATTCGTCCGTCCGTAATTTTATAGCATGCAGCTATACCCATTACACGTAACGCGATAAAAAAGGTGTCAAAATTAATATACTACTGACGCGTTCTGACGCGACAAAAAATTCATGTCACTTAGAAATTAGGAGAATATTATTTTCTGATAATTTAATTTATTCATGCGTTTAAATTATTTACAAATCTTACTGATATAGACAAATAAAATTTTATTTTTGTGAATTTTTCTTGCGCCATCTGTGGATTAAATTGAAATTAAATTCTATAGTAATTGCTTACTAACCGATAAAATAGGTGTTAACATTAATATATTACTGAAGCGTTCTGACGCGTAAAAAAATTATGTAACTAAAGAAATTACGATAATATTACTTTCTGATAATTCAATTTATATTATGCGTTGAAATTAGTTACAAATGTTACGGATACAGACAAATAAAATTGAATGTTTGTAAAAAAAAT
>JAQIXG010000820.1:0-27160 GCA_034700105.1 Oconnorella tubifera
ATAATGACTATAAATGTAACAGAGCGGTTGTTAAGAATAAATCTTTAATTATTCTAGAAAAACCATTTTACAAAATATCTAGGCTATCAAGTGACAAAATTAATCTAAAACATTTTTGGTCTTCATTATTATACGTTATTTCACACGAAAAATGATATTTTTAATGAGGGATAGCTAACCATCGGTCCCTATTTTCCGTACTAAACTGTATCGACAAGAATCGGCCTAGTTTTTGTCAAATTACGCTCGCAGTAGTTTTCGGCTACTGAAGTGCGAAACTTTAATTTCCACAACGATGCGTTAATGAATTGAAACGTGTAATGATACGGCGATAATGGGTTACGCAAGATTTTATATCATCAGTGTTATAAAAAGATATATTAAATACAACAAATATCGGAATATTATTACATTACGTATCCTTAATAAAAGGACATCTTTTAATAAGGATGTTAAGAGATTTAATAAGGATGTTTAGCTGATAAATCTAGCGTTGTGAAAACAGACCGTGCATGAGATATCATCAATTACGATTATAATAAATATTTACTCTTAGATATTAAAAATTATATCAAAAAAATAATGTTGCAAATAGTACTTTTTAATAATAATACTGCTAGGCCTATTTCATATAGGCCTGCCTATATTGTAAATATCTATGAAACAACTAAAACGTGTTTCTATAGGTTATTAGTAGAATAATTGTAAAATTAAGCATAATAATAAAAACTGTCAAGACAACTTGTCGTATCCAATAATAAACATACATATTGATAAACATACGTATATCATTATGCTTACTCTTAAATAGGCCTCGTTGTATAGTAAACCCAACTTTAATCATTATAATCAACAATCACAAATGCAATGAAAGAACAATCGAATATAAATAAAATTATATCTGACTTTTATATTAGATTTATATTAGATATCATAATGGTTTTAGTTTATCGTTTGCTACGTTCCAGTGTCATTAATTAACTGAATTACCACACGCAAGCGATGACATCAAATGTAAATTATAATTTATATAAACACTGGCTAAAAAATCACTCGCTTTGAAAAGATCTGTAAGAAAGAGAACGTATTTATATATTCTATTGAAAAGCAGCGATCTGTATTAAGTAACTAAACCACGCAAAATGACTCAGAACTTTTTATTGCATTCAGTAACAACATACAACTAAATGAAGTCTCATTGTAATACTACTAAATCATTTTTTAGATTCTTAGAAACAAGCTTACATTTGGCTAAGACGCGTCTCAACACCATTTGAAAGTATATAAAAATAAATATGGCAATATTTAACACATAAAATATTGAATAGAAATAGATTATAGCGTATCACTTTAAAGAATTTGATTCCTATATCATAATGCAGGAAGGGGGACTGTTTTTACTATAAGGTCTTATAACATCGTTTCGATAACTAATCGATTAAAATTGAATTTTCTTCTTTCATTTCGTAACTCCAATTAAAGAAAAACTTCCATCATAATATAGGCTTATTATTCACTGTTTATTTTTTTCATGACAAATTCAAATGCGCGCCAGACAGTAAAGTATATATGAATATACTATATACTGTAACTTGTATTGTATAGTTACTGTATCACATATCAAAATTAAGTTTACAGACGCCTACCGATAGTTTCCTGAATGACATTGTCAAAACATCATTTTTCTCGAGTTACAATACAACACGTGCCTGGCATATTATATTAAACATATTTCAACTGAGTGCATTATTTGCAAAAGCATATTTCTTGCTCAAAAGCGTGACCCGAGTCCCAATTTAATGTTCTTAAATATCCACATGGCAGCTTTTAGTATGCTAATAATAATTACATTATTCATCTGTCATGAGATTGATATATTGACATTATTGGATACATCAGATTAGATTGTACAGGACCTACAGGTTGTAAATTATACTATAGCGTTTAAAAATGATACAGTTTATCTTTAACTGTTGATAAAACAAATTTATTGCACAAAAGTTCAGTCCTCTCTCAAACTAATCGTATAATTAGTTGCAGATTATAATTATACCTTATACACTGTATACATATATTATCTACTTTAAGTGATATAACTTTTTTCAATAATAAATAGACTTACAATATTAAGTCCAGTTGTGTCTGATTTCTTTTGACATGTAATCATCATTTCAAAGCTATCAATGACCGGTCGATTTATGGCTGGATCGGCCTAAACAAAACAAACTTCAAATAAGTTTTATAAATAAATTTTTAGGGCTAACTTCACAGATTACAATTGGAGATCCACATAAGAAAATTGCCCCTCCTAGACAATATAAATGCGCCACATCACATAAAGTCATAATTTTAATAAAAAAATCTGTATCTTTTCATTCTGCATTCGGTATCTAGTAAGAATTACAGAATTTTAACGCCTATATTTTACTCTGTCAATTTAAAAAAGTTTTAAAACTCATATATTTCAGTAAATTTAAAAAGATACAGCCAAAATCTTGCACAAAAATAATGTTTTAAGCGAAAACAAACAAAAATTATTTATATTTCACTATATTTATTGCGCTTACATCTCGTTGAAGTGGTTTCACAAGTCGTAAAGTTAACCCTGTTATACCCGGTGAATTATCTACGACAGTAAATAGCTTAGAGACGTCCCCTAAGTACTGAGTAGGAGTATTGTTGACCGGTGAAAGTGTAATGATGATATTGTTAATAGAACCTTGTAATCCCAAAGCTGCATTGTACATAGGCGAACTTTGGGCTGAGCTAAGATCTGAAAAAAACAGAGTAAAAAGCTTAAATCTAACTCATTGGTATACTGAGTTCAAAATATATTTGGTATGTTTTGTACTTATTATTATGTATTAATATATTTTTAGATTTAAACATAAATTATAGTAGTTTATAAAACCAATAAAAATTGTTAATAAAAGTATAAATCTCTTTTCATTGATAAAGAGTTAGTTTTCCCTAGATGCATGATATTCTTTCTCTGATCCTGTAAGGTTAAGATTTTTGTTTGTTAGAAAACTGAAAATTCTACAAGTGGAATAATATTAATTTAAACAAATCATAAATACTAACTGATCTTTAATGACTTGCGATTGTTTTTAGATTTCTATAGGTTTCAAGCTTGTATGAAGAAACTAATTGAGAAATGTCCTTGGTGCAAATTTAAGTATGATCACAAGATATTGATGTAAAATATAGATCTAATAAATTAACATATTACAGACAGTTTAAAATGATTAGGAATATTATTGTAACAATTACACACACCTAACTATAGTAGAAGTAAGATTTTGTTAAATAAATACCATTGCTAGTGGCAGCATAAAACTGAACTTGAAGCGCATTGCCTAAGGAAGCATTCACTAAATCGCAATCTACAAAATTAGAAAATAGAAAATAATAAATAATTTAATTGATAATAAGTAATTATTAATTTATTAAATTACTGATTCTTAGAGAAAGTCATGATTGTCTGCAGAAAATTGATATTTGAACACTGATATGTAGAAAATTGACTGCAGGTTACAATGTGAAAGGAAATGATGGGTTAACTAAATTACAAGGGATTATTCACAATTTGTGAACAGGTTGTATTATTGTTATACTATTAATGTTATTGATACCTGTAACGTCTACACTAAATGTATATTGAAAGTTTTTACATTGGGGGTTTCATATTAACTCGTCTTTTTAATTATAATTGTACACCCCTTTGATTTGATTTATAATTGGATCCTAAATTAAGCCCAAATTCGTAACAATTTTTATACAATTATACAATAATGTATAGTACCGTCAGATTTAACCAATGAGATTCCTAGAATAACAAGAGACAACAGCCAATAGTAGGCGTGGCGCCAACATATAAACTGAACCGTCTCCATCTCCTATTGGCTGCTAGGCGGAAGGCACCGCCCAATCAGCTTACGAATAGCTGTCAATCAAATATGTAAAATAAGTCGACTATTATTATAACAGACAATTATAATAACAGTATTTTCTGAACAATAATTCATACAATTTATCAAAATAAATCAGTAAACAATAATGTGAACAAAATTTCTAGGAAGAGAAATACTGTAAATCAAAATTCTATCTAATTACAGGCTTTATAGCCTATTCTAATTCAATGCATAGTTATTATGATTAATATGCCTAAATATTACAAGATATATGTACTATAATGATTTTAGCCACATAAATTATGTTAGACGACTTTGATTTTCTATAAATAAACTAAAATTAAAATGATTGAAAGTTGCATTTTTAACTAATTTCCTAATATACGACAATAACTGTACCTTACTGAAACTTCTTATAGACTAATATAATAACAGCCAGTAATATTATCTATACAGCTAAAAATGCGCGACTATACATCATCACGCATGATTGATGTCCAATTTTATAAAAAAAAATTATTGTAACTTGTATCTCAAAAGACCTGTAATTATTTACGATGTAATTAGCGTTTTTCGTTTTAAAGCCCGCGGTATAAATATAATAACAAGTCTATCCGTTCTCACGATGTGCAAGATAAAGTTGTTCTGCTATATTATGCTCGTTTTGTTTAGTGAAGCAAATTTCATCTAATATTTAACATTTTCTGAAATTTCAATACAAAGAATCTTAGCCAATAATCCGTTTTCATTTTGATAATTTTGCAGCACTCAAGTGATGGATGATTATTTTTTAATTTGCTTTACCTTTATAATTGAAAGTCGCTTATAGCATATATTTCAAATTAACATTGTGTAAAATTGAAAAAATGCTCCTAAACTAAAGTTTATATATAATAAAACCTGTTTGATTAAGTTCATTAACAATTAAGTTAATTAGTTTATCGGATAATGAATTACATCTAGGCCCAATTCTTTTTAATTCTACAATTTGCAAAGCAACTCTCAGACTAACTATTTAATATGTTGTATTATTATAAAAAGTTGCATTCAACGATCATCAATTTCAATATTATGTGACCTATAGATATAGGCCTATTATTAAACAACCTAGCGTATAAGTTTCTTAAAAAATAAAGCTCTTTCAATAATGCAGAAAAACTTACGGTAGTTAATTCTTATATTGCATTATATATTTAAAATACTGTAAAGTCCAACTGAACAACTGCAAAAATCTACAAGAGTATAATGATTACAACAGTTACATCGTATATAAAACTCATCGTCACATTGTAAGGAAAGCGAAACCTGATTTTATTTTAGAGGGCTGTTAGCTGATTTTTTAATTTTCACATAATATTATCAATGAACGAATGCTTTCCATCCCCCAAAAAAGATAACAACCACTTTTAGTCACCTCTAGATTTCTAACTCAGTCGTATCGTAGTATTTGTATAATTGTTGTGAAATTGTGTTTATGTAGGTACCGGTATTTTGTAAATTCAGATCTTAATTTAAAGTTAATCATTTTTACGATAGAGTGTATTATATAGTGTTGATTTTTAGTAAAAATGCTAAAGTTTGTTTCATTTTTATCATATACTAAAGGAAAGAGATGTGGAAATTACTTTAATATATGCCTACATATTGATGTATTCATTATAATATGTATTTTCCTATTTTCCTATTTCCAATTTTCCTATCATTCTATTGGGTATAATCAACCACCTCATCCACAACTTTTTTATCCCTCCTTTCATGCATTTTAGCAGCTGTACAGGCCTACTAACCGTAGCTTAATTATCGTCTAGTTACTAGTATAACGATCTCCGACCTTAAAGAAGATTAATACGATACCAGTCATTGTAGAAACATAACAATAAGACTATCGTTTAACTATTGTTGTATTTAGTTGGTCAATTATTATTGTTCCAGGTCATATATTCGAGTTCGTCACGCATCGTTAGGTTCTCGGGTCACAAAAGGAGGTCACATATATACTAGAAAAAAATCCAATCACCCCATTTTTATGATTGTTAATTTTTTAACCTTGTTTCTTTTTCCACCCGTCTATCAATATTGTTTGTTGGAAAATTTCAGTTTTTAATTCAATGTTAAATTGGATAATATTCCATGCAATGATGATAAACGATTGATTGAAACGATATACATAGTTGTTGAAATAAGTATTATGTTATAGGTGCGGCAAAATTTAAGGTTTAATATCCTTATAGACTAACCAACAGGAAATTGTCGGGACCCGACAAATGGGCCCCGAATGTTAATGCTTAGGATTAGAGTGGGAATTAGGATACGGGTTAGGTTTAGAATTGAAGCAAGAGTTAGTTGTAGGGTTTGGGTTAAGTTTGAAGTTAGTTAGGGTTTGGGTTATCGGGTTAACCCTAAACTTAACCCTAAAGCCAACCCTAACCGTATTATTGCAGTGGACCAAATGTCGTAGACCAAACGTCTGTGAACGAACTGTCGCGATACCCTCTCATCGGCAATCATTAAAAACACATTTTCGCATTAATTTAATGACATATAATTATTAATATGATAAAAATATCAACGATTTGCATTAAAGCGACGATAATTTCTCAAAATACAATCCACACACAGTTAAGGCATACAATTAGATCATTCGAAGTTAAGAATTAAATAAATAAAATAAATAAATAAAATAAATAAATAAAATAAAAATACTGGTACTGTATAAAAACTGTATACAGTACCCGACCACAAAATATATTTTTTATAAAATGAAAAGGTTAGTTTAATGTTTCATGGAGTGGGGGGATAAAAATTCGGCTTAATGACATCATTTGGCTGATTTCATTTAATTTGTTTTATAAGTCATTTGATACCAGGACAAAATGTCCTGTATTAGAAATTCCCATTTAAATATTCCCATAGAAAACGTTCCCAATTGTTCCCATGTTTAATTTTTATTCGGAATAATTGTAAAATTTATTGTATTTCACTTTTAGCGAGTTATTACAATAAATTAACATTAAAAAATACATTTCTTTTCTAAACAAGACGAATTTTATTAAGGATTAAATTTCATTGCTTTATCATCATGTCTATCCCAAACCAGGACGATGTCCCTCACGCTGAGCTTCCTATCCCTAAATCCTCACGAAATAAACGAGACGTTAATTCTGCCGGAGACGTTTCATCTCGTAGACAATATCCCGATTTAGTTAGAAATCCCAGTAGACCGGTATCCTCTTCATCCTTTTCCGCTTTCTCAGTCCCAGACGATCGCGCTCTTTTTCCCGCTCACAGAACGAGGGAAAGATTTCCCGAAGAGCTCGACAATCGCGCTATGGTTTCCGATGATTTTGTCTACGAACAGCCTCGCGCGCTACTCAATAACCCAAACTCACTTTCTGTCTCTATCTCATCATCAAATACAATAACGCAATCCGGTGTTGTAAATACGCAATCTTATATCCCCTCCCGCGCTTTTACGCCTTTATATATCTCATCGAATACACCGCAATATGCGACACCAAACGTTACACCTCAAACCGCACCGGTAGCGATTCTACCAGTATATGCTACAAGAGATCGCTTGGAAAACACTCGGCGCGTTAGATCGCCCAGATCACGACATCACCGGCCGGTTTTTTCCCTCTCCCCCCTCCCAGAGGAGGGCGGGATGAAGGATTGCTGCAACAGAGGGTGCTGCGTTCAGTGTTTGCTAACGATAACGACGTTTCGTTGGGTTTTGTTGTTTTTCGCTATTGTTGGAATTTGTTGTATCGTGTCTGGTGTCGTGTTAGGCGCGATGCATATGAGTGGAGGAAGTAGTTTTCTTACGTTATCAGTTATGTTTATAGGTATGTTGAATGGGGGATGTTTTTAGGAATTTGTTTTTAATAGTTCTTATTTTCTTATTTCAAATCGCTTTTGTATAGATTTAGAAATTTTTATGCTGGTGTGTGTGTTGTATATAATGTAAGTAGCTATTTTTTATGCTGATGTGATAATAAATGACGAATGCAACTAATCTTTTTTATGCTGATGTTGTGATATTAAGCAACGAATATAATTAGCCATTTTTTGTGCTGATGTGACATTAAATATTATATATTTCTCAGGTTTGGGTGTATTGCTTGTTGTTGTTATTGGTATTGGTTGGCGTTGCACACCCCCTGGTCATGAACCTTGTCATTTGCTCTTTAATCTTGGTGACTCTTGGATCATGCAGTCTATGGGAGGGGCCAGCGGGGGCCACGCCCACAGGGGAAGACAACGGTTGGCTGATAGGAACCAATGGCTAGGAGGTATAGATTGGAATCTTGGTTTTTTGTTCTTTTCTCTCTTCCCTTTGTTTTCTTTCTTATTATTATTTGTTTATAATGGTAGGTCTATTGTTTTCAATCTATTTTTTTGCTGATATTAAATGTTATTTTTTTCGATATTTCATTTATTTAATAATGAAATGAGAGATTTATATGATAAAATATTTATATTTATTCAATCCTTACAAATAAATATTATTAATTGATCGAGATATTACAAATTTATTCTTCCTAATTTATAATAATTGTTTTTTCGAATTTATGATAATTTATGATAATTTATTCGTATCAGGCATGATTTACTCTGAATTTGAATATCGAGTCCCGCCCCCTTCCTATACCGAATCAATCCAGCAAGACTGTCATCAAATCATCCAACAATCGCGCGCTGTCAATCAACCGCAGACTCCGCCCCCCGCTTATCATTCCGACACAGGAACGCTATACACTAGCTCGCGTTCCGTAGTGCCGCGCCAAATGAATTCCCTCCCCCCCGGATATAGAACGCACGATACAAGGCGATGTCGCGCGAATAGTTCTAGAAATAGCGTTGTTATAAGCATTCAAGTAGAGAGTGATCATAACGCAGTGATTAGTGATCATGGGGGAGTGATTTGCAGTGATCAGAGTGCAGTGATTTGTAGTGAGCAGAGTGCAGTGATTTGTGCTGATCATAGCGCAGTGATTTGCAGTGATAATGCTAAAGTGACAAGTGAAAACGTCGCTGAAAATTGCGATAACTTTACTAGCGATAATATCGCGATAGATAAAGATGCAATGAGAACGCAGCGCAATATCGCAAGCAGTTGCGCGGTAGATTCAGTTGTAGCAAGATCGGCTAGTGATTTATCTTGCAAGCGATATAGAAGCGATATCGCAGCAATGTCGTGCAGTGATGACGGACGATATAGAATGACAATAGATAATTCCTGGCTCGATACGATTGTGTTACGAGATCAAAGTTTTTCTTGTTTATCCGACGACGTCGTTACTGATGATATAGAATCGAACAACGATAAATTTAATGACGAGAAAGTAGATTCAGTTAGCGATATCGTTGTGAATAATAGCGTCATTGAAGTAGATTTATTTCAGCGCGATCAAAGCGCTAGCAGTATTGATGAATTTGACTTCGTTAGGTTACATTCGCGATGCTATGATTTTGGTATTTCTGATAGCACCGTGAACGATATTTCTGATGGTGTCGATAAAGTAGATGACGACATTCATAGCGCGGCGTTTTGTGGCAAAGAATTCGCTAGTTTGGATTTTATAGACGATTCGGATAATTTTGATTCTTTTCGTTTTGAAAATGTAGCGAGTTACGAAAGTGAAGATGATACCAAAAATAGAATTAAAGAAATAGAACAAGAACATCAAAAACAACAAGAACAACAACAAGAAGAAGATGAAGATTATATTTATGATTTAGTCGGAGGTAATAACAATAGTAGCGCTAATTATAGAAATGAAAATTTGGACGCAGATTGCAAAATTGACGATAAATCATATGATTATGATGATAACGATGATGATAATGATGATGATAACGATGTTGTTGTATATCGTAATGTTTAAATTCATAGATTAAATGAATTTAAATTTGTGAAAATTTAGTATATCGCTTTATATTAGGCTGTTGATTATTGTAGGCTAAAAAGTTTGTATATTAAGCTGTCAAATTATGTTAATTTTAATGTTATAATTTAGTTTATTGCATTGCAAAATATTTTTAAGACTTCAGAATTCAGATTGATTAGGTTTATTATTAACTAGGCTTTATTATTATAATATTTAAGCTTTATTATAATATTTAGGCTTTATAATTTAGGCTTATTTATAAGGCGCTAAATTTATCCTATAGGCTTATAGTGTCTATATATAGCTGAAAGACTGTAGATTCAAATATCGCGAGTCATTCATTTAACAGTATTGTTTATTTTTCAGTCAATTGTTTGTATTTTACGATTTTGTGCATAAATTATGAAATGGTTTATTATTATTATCGTTGCGTAGTTATATTGCTTCTAAATATTAGGTTTATTTTTTCATTTGTTTTTATTTGCATAATATTTGTACGATTTTTTTTGTCTCTTTTTAAAGTATTACGCGAATATTTTCTATTTAAAAGCGCGATAATTTCAAAACTGGCAGATATGTCGTTTATTTTTTGCAGTTGATTACGTTTATCGTTTATATTCGCTTTAATTTCGTTTACCGTAGTCACGGAGGTTGACTCAGTCGTTAGGTAGTAAAAATGAGTACAAGCCAAGTGTCAGGTTTTAAGTTATCTGATTAAATTTAAGATTTTTTTATATTTGGGTCTAGTACCCCCCCTGTCAAAGACTTATAGAATAAAAATGAGATGAGCTCCACAGAGCAAATGTCTACAACAGACGGAAAGACGGAACATCGTTTCTTCATATATATGTATATATATATATATATATATATATATCATGTGTATTTTATAAAGTGATAAAAGAATTTTTAGTTTTGTCATTTATAGCTTTTTAATGAGTCAATATAAAGATGTTTAATAATATTATTTGCTAGTTCTATTTCAATCATTTTTTCTCATTTTACGACTTGCTTAAATATTTCTCTGAGCTTATCAATCTTTTTGTATTATTCTCAATATTTATACGACTTGCTGCATCCTTTAGGTAGATATTAACTCGACTGAATCTTACATATGAATCTTTTAAAACTTTTTATATCATTTGAAAAAGAGAATTTAGTCATTATGTAAGCGATATATGTATATTTGTTTTATTAAGGGCAGTTTATTGTGAAACCATGTTATAATATTAAACGTGAAGCTTATTATCTAAATTACGTTTAAGGAACAAATTAGTTTCGACATTACTAAAGAGTGCAGAAAGTTAGTGAAACATCTCTAACCACACAGGACTCGAACAGCGAACTTTTGGTTCTAAGTCCTGCGCTCCAACCACTGCGTTGTTTACTTTTTTGTTATCATTTTTATTACTGCCATATTAAGCAATCAAATGTTTATCACTCGATTGCTTTACATTTTTATTTTGTAAAGTATTTATTTACTGTTTTTCATAATTGAGTAAAAGTAGGTACATTTTTCTTCCGGAGTCATGCTTTTTTAGCAAGCCCCGTCCCTTTAGCTCAATGGCTTACGTCAATCAATATTTGGCACGAGTTATTAACATTTGTCAATTTAGGGTTAGAATTAGAGTTAGGGTAAAGATTAGGGGTAGTTTGTGATGCTTCGAACAAATTGTTTAGATTTATTTTAGGGGCGGTGTTTGTTAAAAATTATACCTAGCTCTTACAATAATGAATTCATGTAATATTTTACCGCTTTAAGTTAAATACTCTTATAAATGATCTGCAAAATGTCTGTTTCAATTTATCATGTTCATTTTTATTCGGTATCTACTTCTAGTTTTCCTTCGAGTTTGATTCTTATCTCAGAAATTCTATTCATTTCATATTGAGTCAATTTTTGTATTATATATTATAGCAGAGTTTTTATTTTGTTTTATTTATAATATTCTACTCTCGATCAATGTTATACTGCTGAATATCAAATGTAAATGTGTTTTGTATGATATACGAGACTTGTATTATATGATATATATTATTGTATTATACGTGTAGTTTATTGCTATCAATTAAACTATATCATATATATACATACACTGTATGTTTCATTGTTTTTTTTCTTTTTTACGAACTGATTTCCCCGATAAACGGTTTCCTCTCTCAGTTGATGGTTTGTCCTCACTGCTGGGTGGAGCATGTGTGGTCTTGACTCATACTGACGTCTGCGACATCGTCCCTCGACGGTTAAACAGCCGTTAAAATTTAAGATGTTGCGTTTATAAACAACAACAAAATACAAAACTGAGAAGATTTGTATTTATCTAGCTTAATTTACTACATTCAGATTTATTGTAGGTTATATTAAACATTATATAAATCATATATTCTAAAAGTTGACTAAATTCTAAGGTATTAGATCTCGCATAAGTGCTACAATATATTGTTTCAAAAATTCTCTAGTAGTTGTTATTGCTTAAACAGAATTAATAGATACTGACTTCTTAAATTCTAATGATAAAATATCGCTATATCCCTATGGACATTTATCAAAATTTATATGCACAGTCTAGACGATATTTATATATTTGTCTAAAAGCATTTTTATAAACTTTAGGTATACAACAAAATCATACCCTAACTTAATAAGCACTAATCCAACATTCTTCAAACTATTCTCGCTATATATAGTAGGCTTTGTTAAGTACTTTTATAGATCTTCTTTATAAAATATATCATCATAATCTTTACGATCAAAATAGCTACTCGATTTCTGAGCAAATGCTTGAATTACTGAAAAAAAGTCAGATTTTTAACTCCCTCTCTGAAAACAAGATTTAGTCGTCTGCGCTTTTGACCTAATTAGTCTCAGCCTATTACGAGTCGTCTTATTGAGCGACAATAAAATAATATATTATAATCTTCAGCGTGTAATTAACTTTGTCATATTAAGTTAGTCGAAAGGCAAAACAATCGCAGTACAATGTCGTATAGAATTTATAGTGAATAAATGTTTTTGCAATAATTAAGTTGTACAGTACATTGTAAAGTTACGACAGTTAGATTATCATTACAGTCATAGAGTGTCGGTCTATAAAAATAATAGAAAAATTGATCAGAGAAGAAAAGAAATTCCAAAAATAATTATGTTCAAAAATAAATTCTGACTTGGAATGAGAGATAGATATTGAAAAAGTAACAGGTTTAATATTTTGGAAACTGCTCTGGTTTATTGCACACATCTGCATCGACTCAAAGATGATATTTTGGCAAGTCAGTATCGTGCTGATAATTATGTCCATTCAATCGGGTTAGTCATTTTACATGTTTGTTTTTGTTGCTATCAATGATTTGTTTTCTTTTGGCATCTATTAAATTATCTTTATAATACAGCACTTAATTTACAAATTAAGCCTTAGTTCAATTGGCTGAGAAAACTCAGCAATATTTGGAGAGTATAGCAAATTTTTTTTTAAAAAACCACCAGTAGTTTAAAATTAGAATTATTATTAATAAAACGGTTTAGATTCGTTGATTATGCAGAGAAACTATAAAGTTTTAGGGCAAAAGACAAAGAAGTAATATCCTCCACGGGCCCCAGCCCACAATAAGATTATTTGAAAGTTTCTGTTGTGAAAGTTAGTTTTTCTTCTCGCAAAAGTTTTTTTGCTAAACGAAAGGTATACGAAAGTAGTACAAACTTCCACAAGTTCTATTTGAGCAGCTGTAGAAACTAGAAAAACATCTATTTTATCAAAATAAGCATATATTATTAATTATTCAGTTTAAATTTATTGTACTAAATTACATGATTTAAGGTTCTAACTTCTAGAGTTAAAAAGATTAAAATGTATGTTCAACGATTTAAAGTTTTGAGGAATTGGTTCAATGAAAGATATAATATCAAGGATTCTTTTTCTATTATACATTACCAGTATAACACAATATATTATGTTGTAAGTTTTAACTTTACCAGTAGTTTTACACCTAGTGCTTTGGTTTAAATTCTAAGCACGAATTTCTGTATATGTACCATGTCACTTATAATATTACATAATTATAGTCTTTTACAAAAATTCTCAGAATTCATTAGACTAGTATCACATGCGATTTACCTAGCTTATATGTGATAGCAATAACTAATATTAACTATAAAAATGATTATTAATTTATGACTAGCACTATAAACACAAGCAAATAACTATAGGTACTTAGAAAACGTTATTAATATTATACCAGTCGATACACTGCTTCGTTGTGTATTCCAAATATTAAATTACTGTTGAGATTATAATTTAATTACTCGTAATGTTTACTGTGCAATTATAATTACTTGAAAATGTTTGTTATGTAGGCTTGAGTTTAAATTGTTATCAATGCGATTCACTTGTGGATAGAGATTGTAAAGAAACGTTCGATTGGGAGCATTTGGATGCTTTACAAGTCTACTCCACCCCTTGTGATGTGTATCAAGCGAAATACTGCATCAAGACCACCGGCACTTGGGGAGGTTTGTCTATACTATAGTATAATGTCGTTTTGCTTCTTTCATTGAACAGCGAACGTTTTGTTATTACTTTTTGCTGGCTTATTCAGCATCCCTAATGAAGAGTTAATCCTTTTTGAATCTGATCATTTTATTTAATTATTATTTCCAAATTCTGAATAAAGACATAACAGATCAGAGTTAATAAAGAACTTGATTTCATCTAATTTAATTCAATTTCTGAAAAGTATCGCTAAATCCGATTAAATATTTGAAATAATAATTTTTAAAAGATCTTCGAAATAAAGAAACAGTAAGCTTATGGAAATGTGTACAGTTAAGCACCTCTGATCAGTGGGAAAACTTTGACTGATTGACTCTAGGCCTGTATTATATCATATTATTACTTTGAATATATTAACTCTGTAAAAACTATCAGGTATTAAATAATCCTAACCAACCATCAACGTAACCATAATTCTAACACCAACTCTAACCCCAAAGTAACCTTATGATTAATAATCTGGGACGTTAGGACGAATAGCACATTTGAAGATATTGCTTATTTTAGGTGGCGTTGGTACTACACGATTTTGCAGTTCTCAAGATATGTTCAACAGATGTCAGTACGTTGCGTTTTCTGATCACAGTCGTCTGTACAGAGCTTGTATATTTACCTGCAACACTGATGGGTGTAATGCTGGGTCTACAAGTGTTGCTTTCTTTACGTTCATCCTTCTTATTTCATTTATGGCTATAGTGGTTACTTTTGAAAGATGATTTAAGTAACAAATCTGATTCATAATGTTGGATACATTTTGTGTAATATTAATTAAATGAGGTTAATTAATTAATTTTACGTGTCTAGTTAATTAATGTAAATTAATTAGTTAATTTTAATCAGTGTTGCTTTGAATAGATGACTCGAACTTAAGACATTGATGAATTTGTTACTGTTTGTTGTAAATAATGTTTGTCACAAATGTTGGCTTGATAATTTTTTAATAATTCGTAAACAATGAAACAGACGATTATATAAGAACAGAGCTACAAACTAATTTTTCTTATTTATAAGAAATTACCTTAGATTTCTTGCTTTGTGTTCAGCAAACAACAAAACATAATGAAATTTATTAATTTATTGTATTCAATAGATATATAACACATTTTAGAATATAAACTAAATTGATAATTATTTCAACAATAATGTCTGTATTTATTAACATCGAAAACCTAAACAGATATAATTTTTATTAAACCAAAATATTGAAGTATAAAAATTTGATCAGAAAGAATATATGTCATGTCAAGATAATTTCTTTTTTCAATCACAATTTATTTGAATGTGTGACTTTCAGTTCCACCGTGTCCAAACCCTGCAAAGTTTAAATATCAATTAAATATATTCATAAATTAAATGTATAACAAACATAAAATAACTTAGTTATACAATAATGCAGAGTAGTTATTGAATACACGATAAATAAAATCTCTCTGAAAAAGTCCTTAATATAAAAAACCAAAGTTTGTGGAAGATTGCAAATTTTATAGAGGATTGTGATTCTAATTAAACGTACCGAAATATAAACAAGGTTATAACTAATCCTAAATTATATGGTCCATTGAAATACAGTACACACATTACAATTAATTATTAATAAAATCATCCAAAATAACTTATTTAAAATCATAAATAAACAAGTAAGATTGCAAATTATCGATATATCAAATTGCTTAATATGCAAACATGTATTATAAACATGTAAACCTATTATAATTTTAAATATTGCACGCTATTATACTAATTTTAAAGATTTAGCATCTATCAATTGAACACTATTATAGTCATTATAGAATCAATTTCAAAATTATTTGGATATACTAAAACTTAAATCGATGGCAGTCAAATAAATTCATGAAAATTTTGAAGAATAATAAAATTATTAATTTACCGCCGGGTCCGTACAATGCAGCGTAGCAAGGATTGTTACAATAAGGCTGACCGTCATGCTATAGACATGCAAAATAAAAATTACACTGAACTATTACATTTATTTTTGCATAACTACAAAATAATGTATAATTACATGATTAATATATTATCAAACAATTGTGCAAGGTAATTTTAAATTTGTTTAAACTTAAATGGTGAAAGTTCACTAATGAATTGTAAATTCTTTTTTCTGTAACTTTTAAAATTTGTTTTGCATTACATGTATGACATTATTATATTGACCAATGTCTGTCTGCTTTACGAAATAAAAGATGAATATAATTACTTTAGGCGAAATGGGTAGACCCATTTCACTGAATTATTTAATTTAATTAATAAAAAATGACAATTGTTGTGTCAGGTCAATTAAAATTATCAGTATTTTATAATTTAATATTAATAGTAATAATAATTTAAAGTAAAAAGAATGTAATTGAATTAAGAGTTCGCCTATATGATTACTTTTAAATTATATCAGTTGAAAAATGAACTTTATGAATTTCATTATCATTACTTCAGCATGACTCCCAGGAGTCAGTGTTTTGTTGCACTTGGTGCATTTGAGGCAAGCAGCGTGCCAGTCTTTGCCCATCGATGTTTTCTTCTCGGCTACAATTTAAAACAAGAAAAAAGTAATATTCTTTCGTTTATAGCAGCGAAAAAAACAAATAAAAAAATTCACAAGGAAGTGCTGAGTATATTTCTTTTTATTTTCTCGCTGCAAAATTGTACAATTAGTGAACGCGATTATATAAAAGGTAGCTTATGGTATGGTATATTGCAGCTATAATATTATAGTGTATATAGTCAGTATTTAGTCAGTGTATAATATTATAATAATATTATAGTATATTGCAATAAGAAAAGCATGAACTTGAATGCTACTTGAAACAAATCGTAAAAACATTACACTTCATTCAAAGTATGGTTAGATGCAAATATTTGATCAAACACGGCAATATCTTTGGGCTGCTATTACTACTTGTCGAATAGACGAAGATTCAGAATAGGCAACTATAGCATTTCGAGAGTGAACTCGACTTCAACTTGAATCCTTTATGTCAATTAGTATTTGTGCATGAAACAAAAATAGAATCTTTTCAAGTATACGTTATAGGCAGAATATTATCAAGCATACAAAGGAAAGCTGCATATTGAAGTAATTCGCACTGCATCTAATACTATATGATCAAAAACTGTCTTTTGCTCATAAACTAGTAAAATTCATCGTAATATAGTACAAGTCTACACATTTGTACATTTTTCAGCACATTTGCAATTTTAAAGCAGTATATAAGAACTTACTTACCGAAATAAACCTCCTTCTGACATTTTGGACACTTTGGCATTTTGCAAATTCTGTCCTCAGACTATTGAATTTTGCTGAGATGAAATCTTTACTTATAAGGACAACCTCGTAGTTTTCACACAGACAGTCATATATTATAAACTGTCAGGTGCGTGGCTCTGTATACCGTCTGGCCTTGTCTACGAAATAGGATTTGTGGGGGAGGGGATCATAACACACCTTATTCTCTAGTCTTAAATTTTGTCTAGTATAATTTTATATTAGATAAAATTTTAACCTCTTTCATTTCTCACTTTGTACGATAATAAATTGTCTGATTTGTTGAAAGTTTGTGAATACAATTAAAAATAACAAAATCAAAATTTATAATTGGAAATTCTCATTTGAAAAATGTGTTTGAAAAAAAAATATTAGATAGGCATAAAAAAGCAATCCCCCCCCCTCCTCCCTCCTCCTTTCAAATAATATAATCTGCCACGACTTTGCAATTTATAATGACGTCACAAAAAACCACTCGACGATAGTTCACAGGCTTTTTGTCACTAGGCTAATTATTGACACGCCTTGCATGTAAAAGGCTTCGCTATTCTGCGCACGCTCTCGTGTAGGCTAGCTAAACATGAGTAACTGGATGAGTAAAGATAAATAATTGAAGCCTGTCAATATACAGGCGTGTAAAATACAGCCTAATGTCAGCGTTTTTCTAAACGTTGATAATCGATGGGTAATTTTAATTAATTTATCAGTAAACAACAAAGATAGTGAACAATGTGATTGTGTTAATGACTTCAATAGAAGGTATCTACTTACGAACAATGATATTTTCCACTTATTTTTGATTTAACGATTGAAAATATTCTTTAAACCAGTGGCTACGAGTGAGCATGTTGTTTATGTCTTTCACGACAAAACCCTATTCTAGAAAATTCATATAACGCTTTTTGACATTGAAATGTAGGCCTATTATAACCTATATTACATAAGTTTATCTATGTGTTCTATGGTACAATAAATGTTTAAAAATTCTTACATTTTAAATAGATTTAGACAGTTTAGACTACAAGTAATTTGAATTTAGTAATTGGCATGAAATTTTGTCTCAAACTACGATGATATAGACTATTTCGTACTTATTAAGGAGTTTTTGAGTTAAATCACAGTAGATAATTGATTTCACTAATATTGCAAACACGATGAATGCATTTAATAACAATCTTTAGATAATTATTCTATTTCATATATTTGCATTCTAGAAATATCATTTTATTGTAACTAATCGAAATCAACTTCAAAGAGTTTGAGAGTTTAATGACACATTAGTGCGAATGACGCAATGCAGCCATTGTGAAAAAAGTCATGAAATCTTTTAGAAATTAACTGGAAACCCTCATAGAAAAATTAAACCAAAACTAGGCTGCAAAAACTTAATAACTATAAACATACTATAATATTGCTATAATTTTTTTTCTCTTAGTCGTATAGTTATTATAGAAAATAAGTACAGCTATCTCACTATCTATTTCGTAAATAATATTGACGAGTTCGGTCATATATCGCTCAATACAAGATAAAAGAAGATTACGTTATGGGCCTAATAGTTTCATATTGATAACATAAATTCGGGTAATTGATTAATTAACTTAATTGTGAATTAAGTGATCAATGTAACATTTAGAGATTAGAAGATTTGAGAATAGATTGAAAATAAAAGAGATATATCGCAACAGTATGCTTAGTTAATTAATATTCATTAAATTCTTTAAAAAATAAACGACACAGTAGAGACTAAATTGAGTCAGTTACTTACAACATATTTCAAAGGCAAGTCTGTATCTTAATGAATTACTTCAATAAAATGTATACAAGTTGGAGAATCGAAACAATTTCAAAGCAACACCTAGTTAAGATTTCTTCTATGAAAATAAATTTTTGCTTTATAAAATATTATAGATTCTTTTCAAAATCTATTAAAAAAGTGAATGTGAATGAAACACGTGAAAAAGTATAGATTTTGCTTCCTTACAAGATGCCTTGAAACTTTATTAAATGTTGCTTTCATAAAGAACACGATGCTTGCCTACAGCCAATTGAGCATTCATTGTTGCAGTAAAAAAGTAAGCTTGAAGAAAAACGTGTTCTATATTATCTTACACACTATTATATAGCCAGTAATAAGATAATTTAAGGTATTTAGCTCATAGCATTCATAAGATCAATTATTATCCTACATATTTCATCATTGTTTATGGTTGTTTCATCATTTTATTAGGTTAATTATAATTATGTAGCACAATTGTAGAATATTATAAGGTATATATATATTGTTTTTACTGTTTCTGGTTACACAAATTAATTTAAATAACTCGTCAATGTGTATATGTCTTAAGTTATTGATAATAACTTTACTTTATACAGTTTACTGTTTAAACATTTACTTTTTAATTTCTTTATATAGTAAACATGAATTTATACAGTACATACAGCTATTTATGGCATAAATATTATGTCAGGACGAGTTAAATTTATATTATTATCGTCAATCTATATATTTTATCCTCTAACCACTTCTAAATATTCATCGTTCTGACTCTGTCTACCAACCAGCCTTCTAAAATTCAGCCCAAGCGCAGCCCTAAATTGAGCGCCAGTCACAATGTAAACAATAAAGTTACACGCGTAGTGGGACAAACAAATCTCGTCTATTATCTTTCTGCTTAAAATATACTGAAAATGACGTCTCCACACGGGATCTTCCCTAATTTGCGCATCGGTTAAATAATGCGACCCTTCGGGGAATTCAATAAAAAGCACATAAGCTAAAGTCGCCGGTAATGTGGTAACAATAACATAAAAAGAAACAGAAAGAAGCATTCCAGTAGTGGCCGCGCCCCCAGGCGATTTATCCATTTTTGAAGCGACCCCCGAGTGAGTACTAGAAGTGGCGCCACTTTTTTTTGATAAACGACGAATTTCAGCGATTACGAGACAGTTAAAGACGAGGATAATGAGTGGGATGACGAGGAAGGCGGTCAATTCGGTGATCCAGGTCCATAAGGACCAGAGGGAGAGGTCGCCGCCGATCATGACGTCTGGCCGGGCCTCGCAGTCGTTGAAGTCGGGCTGGTAGGACCAGAGGTAGCCTTGCATAGAGGAGAGAAGGGCGCACGCGGCCACTGAGAGCAAGACAGCTAGAAGAGCCCTCGAGGCTGTGCAGTAGTGCTCCTTGCGGAACGGGTGACATATGGCTATGTATCTGAAATTTGAAAACAGTATAATGGTTTTAATTATTAACCCGATTGAAAAAACTATAAATGTTGTATATGTTGTATACGTATGTATATAAATTATGTATATAATTTGAAGCATGATAGTTTTTAAATAGTTATAGCAAATGATCGTTAATTTAATAGTGTATAAAAAGTAATAAAACTTAATGTTAAAGTAATTATGCAAAGTTTGCATAGACTGTATTAATTCTACGGTGAATTTGTATAATATAAATATATAGTATAACAAGTATAACAAGAAAAACGACATAGTTTCTCAACAATATTTTTTTACAAAATTAAAACCAATTCTACCTATAGTATTCAAGCTCAATTACTTACTGTTCAACTTCTTACAAAATAACTACACAAATTACAAACCGTTCAACCGTGAAGCCAAGCACCAGCGTCGGAGACAAATACTGCGACATCATATAAACAATAGAGTAGGCTTCACAGAGCACGGGATAAGCCATCGCAGAAATCGACCAAGCGTATCGGAGTTCTTGTACAAAATGCAGCAGCAAAAAAGCTAAATCTGAGATAGAAAGAGCCGCTAGGTAGATTGCGGATGAATTGCTTCGACGGACGCGGCGCGAGAGCCAGACGGTCGCCGACAGAAAGTTACCGATGAAGCCGATGAGGTAGAAAACAGGGGAGACAGTCCGGTCGACGTACATCGCGGCGGGGCAATAGGCCCAGAGAAGGGCAGTCCCGTTGAGGGTTAAATAAGTGGTGTTGATGTCGGGAGACTGAGTTATGGAGGTTGATATGTCGAGTTTAGTTTGCGCGCTGGTCATTTTGGTTAATGTTGCGGTTGATTAATAGGAAGTCTGAAATTAAGAGAGTATAAATGATGTTATAAAAATGGATAGCAAAATTGTTATGCAGATAAAAACAGAAAAGAGCACTTGGTATATAAATTAATTATCTACTGCATATTATTCATTTGATATTCGTGCGTAAAATATGTACTTGTAAATGTAATTGTCTGACAGATAATAGAGTTTAACTTAAATAAGAATAAAACAAATTTATCAGCTGCTTAATGAGTCTGCAAAAACTGCAATATAAATATCTCTTTTAATAGTATTCAATTATGTAGAATTTTTCAATATATAGACCAGTTGTGCTATTACAATTATGATTGCAAATTCGGTTATTAAATATTTATAGTTCATAATATTAAATCAGTCTGAAGAATATGTATATGATATGCCAAAGAGACCTTAAATATTTACGCATAGCAAATCAATTAAAAAATCAATTAATAGTTTACCCCTCCCCCCTCCCCTAATAGACCTGCGTAATTTTACTACACAAGCAACTTTATATATGACTGAGTATATTTTGATAAAATCGCCCCTCTGTGTTATTTTACTAGAGTCTATAACATCAGCCAAATGTACGAGTTTGTTCGCATTGAACTGAATCGATCGAGCGAGTAGAATGTTAATTAAACAATCAAACTGCAGCGCAGCAGATATAATTGCATTTTTACGATCGAAATAATAAAGAAGTCAGAGTGTTATACAATATAAAACTGTCATTTTTAAGTTATGAAATAATGAATCAATACACGAAAAGTTTACGTTAGTAGTGTAGCTTGTTTATGTTGTAAATTAATGCAATACAATGAAGAAATTGATGCCAGTTTGAGAATAATGGAAGTTGATTATTATTTGTTTATTATATCTAAGTTCAGTCATAATAATTTACCATCATCATATGATTATTTTATTCCAGTAACAGCATAAATTGAAAATTAGTTTAAAATAATTTATCTCAGATTTTGAGATCACAATTAGAAACTCCGCGCTTCACAAAAAATTACTTTCTGTATAATTTAAATCAAATATTATTTACACAACAATTAGGTACATATTAATTTACTTATTATATAAATTAATAATGATAATTATGTTCTTTTGGTTGATATAAACTCAGAATATTAATGAAAATAACAGCTTACAGAAAACTATATAAAACAAGTAACGATATAAGCATCATATTAATATCCGTGTTTCTATAATAAATTATTATAATAGGCCTAACTCTCAACTATTAATGTGTTTAGAACGCGCTATTAAAAGTTTTCCACAAAAAAGTTTATAAATCATACAAATACATCATAGTTTATGATACATTATATATAGTATCATCAACTACAGTAACTGATAACGATAAACAATGATAAACAACAAATGGTTTTCGCGCGAAAGAAAAACAATAATAAGATGAATACAAGAAATGCAAACACTTAACTTGTTCATTGAAATGTTTATTAAGTTCATGCGGATGAAAACGTCGTCATCTTTTACAGTAACTGACATATATTTCTACTAAATATTTACTAACTATATAGACACTAACTACAAAACTTATTTTAATTATCGGGTAATTATATAGTATATAATAACAATACAAAAACTTTAAAACAGATATTTTATAGCAGCTTTGCATTAAAACATATAATAATAACTAAAGTAATTGTCTATTGTTGCTTATTAGTAAGCAGTAACTGTATAATTGTCTATCAGTACATAATATTAGACTCTGTGACATAATTTTTGTAAATTAGCCAAACTAGCTACAATAACTGTTTCAGCAATGTCAAATTTCACAATATATAATATAAACCATAAACACGGATGTTTCAATATATTAAATATTCAATTTAATACATATTTAATTCATTATAAATATATTTTACATATATTTATAAATATACGTATTTTATTTTCATTTCATATATAATCTCTTACCTTTAGATAAATTCAAAGTGAAACTGCGATGTTTTGTATTAAGTGGTTTTCGCTAAACCATCAAAGAAACTACTATAACTCATTTCATAAAACTGTATACTATTTATAAAAAGAATCGTTTGTTATTGCAATAACTTACAAAAAACGAGACTATAGTATACGTAAAATGATTACTTACAGCTCCTGCTCCGAATCAATCCTACTAAGTTCACGCAAGTTTTCTTAACCGTCGATTTTATACTTATTTCTAAACCTAAAACCTGAATAAAATATCTCTTCTAGTTTAACAACTTTCTTTTAAAATGCCGCGTGACTTACTAACTGCAAGAAATCAGTTTTATTTTCTCATTTATTCTTTATTCTATGATCTTTCGCTTGGGTTTCTTTCAGCAGAGAGTTAGCAATATCTTTTTTTAGTATCCACAGGGTCAGAAGTAGACTTTATTTGACAAGTTTTGCTGATTTAACGTTGCGACTGCGTACCGTCCAACGGTTGCGGTATAAATAACGAGCGCAGCTGCACGGGGCATAAAGAACTGTTTACGACTTTTTTATCCGTGAAAAAATTTCTCCACAGAATTGTTGAGATAATAAAAGCTATTAGTAGTCAACAAGATAAGAAAAATCTATCAACTTCTTTATAAATACCTTTATCAATAGACTTTTAAATGTCAGTAAAAAATATTATCCTGATATAGGTCTACGGTTTAATATTTTATGTTAGAATATTGCACAAATACGCAATACTAAATAGAGATATTGTATTATAAATAACCTATAGACGAGTTTTTAATTAAGTATGAGGACCTAAATGAGTTTTTAATTAACTAGGAGGAACGGTTTTCAAAACATTCGAAATATCTATCGTCAGAAGTAAACTACATTGTATTTATCATTCGCTCATCCGAGCCTCCCGGCTTAAAACTTTGTTTAGCTTTGGTGATTTATATCAATTTACTCAATTATAAAACGATGCGAAGTGCAACAGACGTTATATTTTAGCTTACATCATGTATTCTATATGGAATTCAGTCTCAATATTAAACTAGTAATAAATAGAAAGATAAAAAGTGCAATAAAGATCAACTTATTAACAATAAGTTAATCATTGTTAATCGAGATAAATTTAAGATTAAAACATACACGAATGAAAGATCTTAACAAATCAACATACATTTTCTATCGTAACAATTAATAATATCCAATACATTCCCAGCAAAAACCTGGCATTTTTCAGCGAAAAGAAAACTTTAAAGCACCCAAATAGCAGATGTTATCGGCAAATCGTTGAATAATCTAATTCGACGTGCGGTAAGCGTTGCGGTGAATAACGGCGTACGTGTTTTGCGGTGAAAAACAACGCGGAGCCTTTGTGGAGATAAATCCGCAAGGGCTTGCGCAGCGGTGGTTGCGTTTTTTGCGAACAATTTAGTGAAATGTGCTTTATTTATAAATCGTCCGCTTATTTGAAATAAATAAATGTCTTTTATCAACCGCTTAGCTTGGAAGTGACGAGATTAGCTGAACTAAACAAGCGGTGATTATGATTAGACTAAAAGCTATGTTGAGGTAGGAATAATCAACACAGTGGCAACTCGCGCCATCATATGGTAATTGATAATGAGAAATCCAAGAATATTAAAGTTAAGATAGAGCTTTTAAAAGGAAAATAATCTATCAGATTACATTACTGCGATGAAAATTAAAAGCACGCTGTCAGTTTTGAACTGAAATAAACAGCAAAAACTAACAAAATTAAACAGAGTATTGAAAAACAAAATACGACACATAAAATTACAGGCAGTTAGTATAAAATTAATTTTAAATGATTATAATTTACTTTTATAAACAGTAGAAGGCCTATGATATTAAGCATCATTATGTATGATAGTATATCGCTGTGTAACATTGAAACAGTGTGTAGCATATAGGGCCTACACTGAGAAATAGTGAGAATTAGGTCTTAATTAGATCTCTGCTGAGATCTCTACGACTAATGGATGGTAAAATCTTTCACTGAATTTGCAAATGTAGCACTAATGAGAACTATTATTTACTTATTAGAGAAAATGTTACATGAAAATATCGCGTCAAGCAAATAAAATAATGACTGTAATCATAATACATTAAGATATTTATTAAATATAATCGCAATTCGACGAAGAATATTTAAGTTGAGCGAAATCTTAATAAACTTTATAATTATTCAATCGCAATATTGTTTTAAATAAAAATCCATATGACTAACCAAATGATGATGCAACAAAATCTGATATCTGAAAATAGTTAAATAGGAATAAAGTATAACTAAAGAGTTCGCTTACTATAGCGTGTGGTATATACCATGCAGATTTCTGAACGTTTATCTAAAGGTTCATCCAAAAACAGAAACAAAAGGAAAAAACCAGCTGCATTGATTTACACGTTTAAAGCCGTTTGCAGAAGGAAAAATATCCTCAAAGCCCTTGCATTAGATTTAAGGACTATTCCTAAGAGGACACGAAATATCTAGGGGGGGGGGGCTGATAGGGCAGAGTTGAATTAAAAAAGAGATCGACAATATGTAATTAATGATCTAATACGAATGATATAAAACATAGGCCTAACTAAAGTTTGACCCTCTAATTAAAACATCACATATCTTCTCCCTTCAATGTTGTGAGAAATATTCAATTTCAAATTACATAATCGTTATTATATTATTGATTAAATAACTATATGAACTATTCAGAGACATTGTTTATTTGTTACACTATTTATTTTATGATGTTAAATGCTACCTCTGCAATGAAATAAATAAATGTATAACTATTTAAATATAGATTAAATATTTCTATCTTATAATTTATTATCACATCCCAACTTACGTTTGCAATGCATCGTTCAGATAATAAATTTCATAGTTTATCACATTGCACGCGTGAAATTTCACTATAACTTACCAGCAATAAATTGCGAAAACAAAAACACATAAAACATATTAAATGGAACCCGAGAACTATCTGATATAACATCCAGTTTGCAGTAAATATGATTACAGTATACGCTATAATCTACTATTATAGTCTGATGAATAGTTACATGAATCAACTCAATTACAGTTATAATGTTGACCAAATGTCATTATTGCTCAACATTGCAATTATTCGCATCAGAAAGTCTAGCAGTCCTTTGAGACGCTTATAGTAATCGTGAATTACAAAAAGTACGTCGACTGAATGATAACGAATTTTCATATTTTTTGTAGAAAACGTAATTTATGCAATAAAAATAATGACAACTTCATTTTTTGGCTGTGTACAAATTAAAAAGTACTATTTAAGTATCTCTTATCAAGGAGGTCATTTCAATTTTTTCAGTGGTGGGGGGATAGTGGTGTACATAGGGGGGGGGGGGGATTTCTACAAAAACGACTCAAGACCTTTTTTATAGGTAATCGTGAATTTTCTGATTAAAATTTAAATAGACAATAATATATGGGAATTCGTAATAATACACCAATTTATTACAACTTGCCTTTCATAAGGGGGGGGGGGGGG
>JAQIXG010000821.1:0-27118 GCA_034700105.1 Oconnorella tubifera
CATTTGCATGTCCGGTATTTGGTCTATTTTTATACCGGACATTTGTCTCAAATACCGGACACCTGGCAACCCTACTTATTTTAATGAAAATTATATAAGATTGAAAAATAAATCAATAAATTAAGATTTGTAAAATGCAATCACTGAACTTTACTTTAGTTCTCAATAAACTGATAAGATTCTAAGTTTTAACATAACAAATAATATTCATGTATGAGATGTTATCAATCTATAATATGATGACATAAATATCAACATTAACGATCAATTAAGAGCTTAAACCTTTAAGTAATGGGTCAAGCTGATGTTTAAGTTGATCGTCCTCTTCACTTGGCCCTCGACCGCTATCGGGCCACGAGCAGATACTACCCGAGTCCTGAACCCCTCCCCCATTGCTTCGTGGACCTACCACCTTCAACTAAAAGCAAATAAGGTCAAGTAAAGTACAGGCAGCATGATTTCTTCATTGCAGAAATCTTCACTTAGTCTATTTATTTCAGTAATCAATATTCTAGAGAAGTGTGGTATTCTATTTATGTCAGTATACTTACGTCTATGTTTGCTAATTTATTCTAAACTTTAACTTAATCAACAAGGTATCTTTAAACGGGCCAATGATAACATAAGAGCAAAAACAAACAGATGATCGTGTTTACTTGGATAAAAATACATGAGCAATCTTCAGCAAAAGAATACTAATAATTCAAATTTCATTAGAAGCAATTATTACAGACTGTAGCATCTCAAAATTAACTATGAAATACTACAACTAAGATAAAATTCATCTCAATATAAAAATGTTCATTCTACTGCATAAAGATTTTAAATTGTATTGTAATATTTATCAACATTTATGTAAAAATAGTGAATATGTAACGCCCATATTCAACTATAAGACCACGCTTGTTTTAATGAATAATATGAATATGTATATAGAAATAAAGTATGCATCAACTTTATGTAAAATATCATCAGTTGATAAATAATAATGACTATTCTCGAGTAGGCTATACGTATGCACCGGCAATCTAATTAGTCTAATTGCTAAACTCTGAGTTTGATTCCTGCAATTTTAAGGTAAAATAAATTTATATAATTAAGCTCATAGCAGAGAAAACTAAGAGTAAAATTCTAATCAATATCGAAGAGTATTAAAAATTGACAAAACAATATTTCTCTTAAATTTACAATGTGTGCATCACATCGAACACAGACAAATTTGAAACACATTATAAGAATCGATAATATTAAATATTATATTGTAAACGTTACACAAATTACTTCTCATATAACTTGTTTACAATGAAATATAATGATAACATAATCGATAATCATCTTCAACTAAGGGTAAACTAAATAGTCCACATTGGAACAATTGGTAAAAGTTATTTATGTCGTGCATAATTTACATATGATATTTCTATTACACGCATAATTAATAATGACAATATTCTTAATAATTTATCATTATCTTCCAAAATGAATATTATTGAGAGCTATAGAAATGTTTCCAATTACAACTTTAATTAAACAATTTACATTGTTGATATCATAAACACTATTTACAGTTAAGAATAATAATATTAGAATACTAATTAGACCCAAATTAACATGCACAATTTTTAACGTAAATTTCATCAAACACTGTGCATAATGCATTTTACACGCTGTATATTGTTCTTCATTTTGCCTTTCATTTTACACGCTGTATATTGTACAACTTATTATAACATCAAAATTGAATCTTTCACTGTTTTAGGTTAAAGCTGAGATAAAAAAGTAAATTATACAACATAGTAGAGATGCAATAATTTCTCAAATTAAACATTTTTCTTCAAAATCTAATTTAATCAACTTGTTAGATAATTTAAGATTTTTGCAGACTGCACGTTTCAAGTATCACAACTGTATTATGCCTAATATATTTTTTCCACAAATGAAAGCACTAAGCATGCCAACAGATAATAAAAATGAACACCATAACATACTAGCAATTATATACTTACTAAAGAGTCTGACTTGTTATTTTAAAGATCAAAATTATAGTAAAAATCAGATATACAAACCGGAATATACTCTGGAGACTGTGGCCTAGAATGTTGTCTGCAGGATTGATGCGGTATGGGAAGATTATAGTTGCGTCTTTGTGACTGACCGCTGCCGCAATAATGACAACCCCCGGCCCCTTGGTTGTTGCAGCCGTTGGGATACTGACGAGGACTTCGAGACCGCTCCCTCGGCACGCAGTGCATCGCGCTTCGACACAACGGCGGAGGGGTACACGAGTTTATATCGTCTGACATACCCGCGTGAGAGTTCTATAATATGACATTGTTTCTGGACTTGAAATTGGTGTTAACTTCAAAAAGAGTAATTAGTAGAGTTTCATAATTCATAAAGAGTTTTAGTAGTTTATAGGTAGATTATTTTTAGTTTTTAAAGTGCACGTTTCTTTTCTTTAGTTTTAATATATTGTGCAATTATTGTGTTAATATTAGTAAGTGTCATCATCGCAACCATTACTACTTGTTAAAACCTATCTCTTATTTTTTTTAAAAAGGGGCTATTAAAACTTCATTTAGCTAAAAATGTCTTTCTAGAAAACTTGCTCCAAAAAAAAAATTTTACGACTTTAAAAAACGATTTTATACACTTGATTGTAAACACACTGTGCACGTTTACTCTGTGAAAAGTCTGCAGCTCAAAATATCCTAATAGGAACGAAAAGAATTTTAAAGATCATTTTAATGATCTTTATTTTATCTTTTAATGATTTCATATGAAAGTATATGCAAATGACAAAGAATAGTTAGTTAACACGTTGTTGATTTATAAAGTGAGAGAATTAATGATTTAAAGCAATGTTAAATCGATTAAATTTATTTATTAAAATACTTGTAAGTGAAAAATTGATTTTATACTTTGTAAATATTATCTCCTTATATTCCAGCTATATCACTTTTAAGCCATAACAAAAAAAAGGTTCACGCGTTTTAGTAGCTTTCTCGTATTGCATCTGGCTTATTCTTTATTATTAAATCTTACATTTAAATCTTTCTAATTCTTCTAATTAAATATCTACATTCCAAGTATTTGATTATTAATTCTTGAGTCTTCATGCAGCGAAATAAAAGCAAAATTCTAAAGTTGATCATAAATCGTATTTAGTTAATTAAACAAAACACACTGTTTTCATAGCTTGTTGTAAATTAACATTTTTAATGTTGCAGAACACAGGGTAATTTTAAGATTTTCAATATATTGAAGGTGTTCACAAATCAGCTAATAGGTTTTGTGATCGCAACAGACTAAACTTCACTTCATATGTTAGCATTTTTGGAGAGTTAATTTCTGAATTAAAATAAACATGAAACAATCAAATATATAAAATCTTTCTTTAAAATCGTTAAATAGTTTTTTAGAGAAATTTTCTGCAAAGAGATTTTTTAACTAAATGGAGTTATAACACCTCACTCTATTTAAAAACATAAGAGCTAGGCTTAAAAAATAATAATGGTTACGATTATGACACTTTCTAATATTAACACAATAATTGCACAATACATTTAAAACTAAGATTTTAAGCCATTTTTATGCTATTTATAACTTCTATATTAAAAAACCCAAAACAAACAGTATGTTTATAAAATAATAGCAAATTACCGGAATAACTCTAGCATCCTGTTGATTCCAAACATCATTGCCTCCCACATACGACTCATCATCTTCATCAAGTGTCGGCTCTCTCCAGTCACACACATGCGTGCGATACTGAACACCGCCCGATCTCATCGACGACGTCTCAGCGGTCGTCAGACTGTCCTCGGGTCGTCCCTTGCTCACCCTTGAGCTGCAGGCGGGCGACTGACACTGACGCGAGCAAGGGCTCCCTGCTTCGGAAAACTTCCTCGCACACTTCTCCCTTATGTGTCGATTATGTCTCTTAACGCAAACAACAGCCAATGCTAGACACAAAATAATTAGAATGAATCCAGCAGCTGCTCCGATTATTATAACTAAATTTGTACCCTCGAAGAATCCCGCTGTTAGTTTCTCGGGAGTGTTTAATTTAGGGATAGTGCTGGCATTCGCGATAATGCGAAGATCAGCTACAGTCATGAGAGACGGTATTCCACCATCTTTAACGACTACGACAATCTTGTAAAGTTTATTTGCGTTCGACTGTTCAAACTCTTTCGCGAGTATAATAACACCAGTTGTGGATTGAATGTCAAAGATACCATCCATGTTTCCACTCTGTATCGAATAAGTCAACTCTGCGTTTTGTCCGTAATCAGCATCAGTCGCAACAATGCGAGTAACAAAGGCACCCACATCCGCGTGACTAGCTACCTCGACTGTCGTACTGTCTTTACTAGGAAATATAAACACCGGATTATTGTCATTATCATCGTCTATTTCAATGGTTATGTTAACTTTTGTTTCTATCAAAGGAAAACCTTCATTATACGCAACCGCTATGAAGATATAAAGGGGTTGATCTTCACGATCTATACGCCGGACGTTGTATACTTCCCCTGTTACGATATTGACATCGAAAGCTGACGCGGCATTCATTTCGAGTATCCGATAACTGACACGTCTGAAATCTTCAGTACCGTCACCATCAGTTGCATTTAAACGGCCAATAAGTGTACCAATGGGTCTGTTTTCCATTGTGAAAAAGTAATAAGCAGATCTGTCAAATCTTGGTCGTTCATCATTGACATCAACGACGTATACCAGCAATGTGGCTGTAGACGAACGTGAATAATCGCCATGATCTGAGACAGTTAACAAATAGCGGTACTCACGCCGTTTTTCGTAATCAAAAGTAATTTTCGAAATTACTCTTCCCATAATTGGATCTATTGAGAGAATGTTATCTGGTGTGCCGTTTAATGGTTGCATGCGGTAAAGCAGAGCACAGTTTCTACCGCTATCCGCATCCGTTGCATTGATTGTAGTAACAACTGAACCTGGTGTGTTACCTTCATGTACTTCAGCAATTATTACATCTGATGAAATTTGAGGACTGTGATCGTTTTCATCAAGAATGGCCACCTTGATTGAGACAGAGCTTGTAAGGGAAGGAATGCCATTATCTCTACAAGTTATCGTGACAGTGTAGTCCGGAGCTTCTTCTCTATCAAATGTCACTGTGGTGATTAGTTTATATTCCGAATCATACAAAGCTTCAAGTCTAAATAGCCCCCTCCCATCTATTGTGCAGTCTGTCTGACCGCCTAATCCACTGTCTGAGTCCTTTACCGCAGCGTGTGCGACAAAAGTTCCAGGTTCCGCGTTTTCTCTAACCTGAGCTGAATCAGTCTCAGTCAAAACATTCACAACAATCTTAGGTGGATTATCATTGAGATCAAGTACATTTATAGTAACCTTTGCAAAAACAGGAAGTGATCCTGATCCCATGTCTGTCGCAATCACTGTCAGCTGAAATGACTTGCTACTTTCATAATCAACCTGACCACTGAGATATATTTCTCCAGTACGATCATCAATGCGAAATTTTGAACCATAATCTCGGTCTGTGTAATCCGCAAAGCTGTATGTTACTACTCCACTTTGACCATGATCAGGATCAGTAGCATGCACCACAGCAATTAACGTTCCAATAGGAATGTTCTCATAGATAAACACTTCATACGAAGCATTGTCAAATCGTGGATTGTTGTCATTTGAATCCAGCACAATCACTTCCACAATGACTGATCCCGTTTTCTGTGGACGTCCGCCGTCTATAGCGTAAACCGTCATCAAATAACTTTCCTGTTCTTCTCTGTCCAGCCTCTTTAAAAGTTTTAAACGAATGTCTTTAGAACCATCCACGTAGTCCATAACTTTGAGTTCAAACACATCAGTGTCTGACAGAAGCTGATACTCCTGTACCCCCAGGATACCGCTATCGGCATCTTCCGCTGTAGGAACAAGAAACAGAGCTCCAGGTTGAGTTGTCTCCGCTATGCTGATTGAAATTCGATCTTGCGGAAACGTTGGCGTATTATCATTAACATCAATCACGTGTATGACGATCTTGAAAACTTGAAAAAACTCAACCGGCTTAACTTTAACATCCAAAGAAAGATCACAAGTTAAACTATGCAAGCAGATTTGTTCTCTATCTAAAACCTGAGCTGTGTGAATTAATCCGCGTTTTTCATCGATGGTAAAATAACGATAAGGAATGGAATTTGGATGACGAAATTCGAAACTTAGTCGATGAGCCTGTTCGAGTGCTACTTTGCTCGTAATGTTCGAGTCTGTTTTTACATTCCCAACAAAACTACCTCGAGGTGCTTCTTCTCGGAGATTGTACTCTATCACTCGACTAGATTGTGTCCGGACTGTATCCACTAAAATCAGTACGAATAATCCAAATATGTAACTATTCGCAATGTTCTGTAGCATCATTTTCTTAATTCAACAATTAAGCCTATAAACTAAGTAATCTAAATCCAAAGAGAATTAACAATTACAAATGAACCGGTTTAGCAAGTTTATTTTATAGATTGCCATTTGGAAGAAAACATTTTCGCGGCGAGTTGATCATATAATCGCTAAATTCCACGTGAAAAACGTTTTTGTGAGATGTACCACGAGCAGTATATTACATAAATTGCTGTAACGTCTCCGTGTTATTAATACGACTACGGCAGTTTTTGAGCGCAGACTGCGTTGTGACTGAACAGCCGTCACACGATACTCCAAGGCGGTCTCAAACAATCTACAACTAAAAGCGATATGAAAATCTTATTATTGACAAGTTAAGTTAAATAGAGAATCTTTACAATGTAAAGTGATATAAGCCTAGCAAATAGCAAGAACGTAAACGCATGCAAGAGATCAAGTTTGGAGGTTAATGACTAAATGTCTCAAAGATATAGTATGATATCGTATAGTATAAAGCATGCAGTAAAGCTTAACGGCGCTTTTACTGTATGCTTATATGTTTATATGTCACTTGAGTGATATACGATTTGTACTAGGATAGCAATGGGCTTTTAGATGTCGGCTTATAGAAATATATCCTATGTGTTTTATACAACTGTATAAAACATGTCAGTATAGCACATGTTTTATACAGCATGCCACGCAATATATAAATAATGCTAATGTTGGTGCGATTATATAACGCGTTATAAAAATAGAACATTTGATCGGTTATGAAAATAAATCAGATATCAAGACGTCAATCAATAACACTAAGCAGTTCTTCACAGAAGTAGTAGTTAGTTTCGAGATTACTCATGATGGAAAAAATCATTTTTAGTTAAAACCTGATCAAAATGCTCATTCAATTTCATTGCTGAAATATAAATTTAGTGAAAAACGTAATAAATAGACAATGAGTCAAAAAATAAGTTAAAACACTTAGTACTTTATTTTGCATTCACTTCCAGTAAATGTAAACAAATTACTCATTTGCCAGTTTTTGAAGCAAAAGACTATGAAAGTTTATCATTGAAATAAACTGAGATCACTCGCTTGCTTGTTAAAACTTTCTAAACGACGTTCTTTTACATTTCTCAAATTTTCCTTGATTAAGGCAACTCGATTAACATTTAATTTGAAAAACAGTGTATAAGAATAATGAAATATTATATATAAAACGATTAAAATTCAATGATAGGCAAAATTTATTACCACCTAAATAAATTTTAATATCAGTCTATAATACATTTCAGTCTATTACTTAAAATAATCTAAACATGTTTATGATATAGGTTATAAAGGGCTTAAATTAAGAATTCAGATTTCAAAATGAAATCACAGATATTAAGTCTCATATGCTTCATATTAGATTCTAATATTAAACGAACAATTTCTTTTTATAAACAAAGATATCGTTCCGTTTATTGAACATAGAAATTGCATATTATATCACGCTGCAATCAAAATAACCAGATCAGTGTAATTACGCCCAAAGCGCTTACAGTCTTTATTCTACACGGTCTTTTTTATTAAAAAAACTCGCTCTCTGCAATTTTCTTCTCCTTTTCTGTGATAGTCGATTATTATTGATGCTCTTATATAGCCGGAAGCGACAGCTTTATTGCGTTCAGGTGTTTCCAAGAAGAATGTATTGTCAATTTGTAATTAGCTTCTTCCATTAAGGTCTTCACAAATCGGTACTTGGCTGACTGAGGACAATAGAGCGATAAATGTGTCATGTGATCTTTGACATAAAAGAAGGAGTGTGACAGTCATCAATATGATGATCATTTTGACTGCGATCATAAAGTTAAAAGGAAGATAATGAACTTGATGACCAGGGGTTCAAGTGATTTGAAATAAAAGTCGGATCAGTTTTCAGTAAGAAAACCATCGCCCATTGCGTTGATCTGTAATTAGACGAGATCCAAGTGTATATAAATTGCATGAATTGTCATTATATTTTGTTGATGTTTTGAGGTAAATCACTTTTGAGTAAAAAAACAGTCACATCGATTGATCTGTGTAATTCAGTTTAGATTAATGATTGCTCGAGATAAAAGCAACCAAACTGTAATACTTAGTGAAATGAGGCTTGCAAGAAATATTATAACATCAAATCTCGTTATATCTTTAGTTGTAAACTTTCGTAAGTTTTCAGTTTATTTTCTGACATTCTAACTTCCACATTCTTTCTCGCTCGTAATAGTATAACAATATTACTGTATATATCATCGCTCGCCATCAGCTATGGTGAGTCAAATACCGTCTCTCGAATAATAATGAGCGTGATGATAGTACGCGTCTGCTCGTCGTCTACGTAACGTAAATCACGTCACCAGAAAGAGATCAGTCGATGAAACGATAGATGCAGTCGTGACGCTCTCATGTCGCGCACAGAAACAGCAGAAGGAGGAGGAGGACAGGAAGATCGAAACCCTCATGATACAGTTGGACTAAGTTTGAAGCAAAAAATAAGAAGTTATAAAATAGTTCAAGATGGAGTAAATTCGGATCACTGATTTCAATCCCAGAATATCGTTATTAAAAGGTTTTGAACTATGATAAAACAATAAAATTGTCAAATTTTTATTCATCAAAAGTTTTCTGAATGACTTAATAATGGCAATAACATTTTAAACTAAAAATTTCCTAATTTATTCTATACATTTTTGAGTAAAGAATTCTTAATTCATTAACTACAAAAACAATGAAATTCTGAATATCGAAATGGATTTCTGATTTCTAAAATTCCCTTTTTGCTTTCTCTACAGATTCGCCTCTATACTGCACATGGCGCGTGTATTGCTTCGTCGTAGCGGATCAATGTTTTAATAGCTGTAATGAACTAAGCGTCCCTCCAGGAACACGTGGTAGAGACAAATCGACCGTCAAATCATATTGAACATTATCGATGATGCTCCGAGACACAGTGTGCTTGCGCTGCACCTAGCTAGTGTGTGGTGGGGAAAAGAATTAAGTTTACCAAAAGAAAAAGGAAAGAAATATGGTAAATATGTTATTGATACATTCGTAAGAAATGGATACTTAAATGTTTAAAGTTATAGTTAAAGATCATGATTTAGAAAATTCAAGTGTAATCACTTTGAATGAAAAAACAGCGATGATAACATAGGAAACAAATTTTATTGGCAGTCTAATGTCAAAACGAGAATTGCATTTACTTGGCGTCGTCTTCTGGTTGATATAACACATTCCCATTACCCAATGTTTATTCAATAACCATCGATTCTATCAATTTAACTCATAAATTAAAAAAATCTTTAGCTTTTTATACTTTCTTGTCTTACGATTTTCCTCGACAGTCATTTCAAATTCTAATATAAAAACTATCTGCGAACCAGACAAATCACAATGGACTGTATTTGATTTTGCAAGCCCACTAAAAGTCTCGAGAGCCATATAAATAATCCAAATGAGTCTGATAACATCGACGGATATTCAGTAATCTCAATAGGTCACGTGATTCCGAACAAATGTGTAAACGGTAGAAAACCGTGATAGGATTATAATAGAAACAAGAGATTTGGTAAATGGAACCCCTTGATAGTTATGCAAGTAGAAAATGAGTTGAAAATCATTTATGAGTAGAAAAATATCAGCTTTTGATTAAAACAGATTTCTGAGCTATTTGTAGCAGAAAGAAATGTTAATATCTTTGTTGTTGTAACTAAACATTAGTTTATTTAGTAAAATAGATGCAATTGATATCTGATTATCATCTTCGATGATGTATCTCTTTATTGCTGAAGACAATAAAGAACAAAATTTACAGTTACCAATTTTAGGTCATCATGCTGAAGAGTAATTGGTGATCTTTTTAACTATGTTTCTGCAAATAAAAGCAATAACTCATTCGTAAAACGTAAGGAGGAATCGTTGAATCTTCGGCATAATAATTTTTTCAGTTTTCTGATTTCGGAAACGATTTTACTCTAATAAAGTCTAAACTATTATTTTGTATCAAATACGATGTATTGGAATGTAGTTATCTTTAAAGATCGACTTTAAATTAGCAATATCGCAGATAAATAGGTCGATTTGCCAATTAAAAGTCACACAGATATTAACCCAGAAGCTTAAGCATAGCAGTGCAACAGCAAACTTCAAGTTGAAGTTTGCTATAAATATATTATTATAAAAGCTCTATGGGCAATAAAAACAAATTCATAAAGTTTAAGTGAAATAGGATATCAGTTTTATAACATTCACTCTTCGGAGACTCCCTGCTTCGTATATTGTACTAAATACTAGATCATAATTGCAATATAATTACAACATTATAAGCAGCTGCAATAGGATAGCGACTTGTTATTATAATATTATAGTCGCGAACAGTGAAACTGTAATCAATCACCGAGGACCCTTAATGTAAAATATAATAACACTGTTGCTTTTTATACTGTAGTCTTTTATTTGCAAGCCAGTGTGTTACGATAACATCCAGTTGGTTGTTTTTATTTGAGATAACTTTTGAGCGAGACTCGATATTATAACCATACGGCACCATTCGGTCTACAAACAACTTGCGCGTGACTTCTTTAAAAAAACATTCGATGAACGAAATGAAGAAATTTTATGAAGGCTAGCCTTGTACGGTAATATATTATAATACCATTAAAGTGTCAAATTTGAAAATTGCAAATTTGTTTTAAGAAGCCGCCGCCAGTTTGGATCCGTATTGAACATAATAATAGAAAATGACATTCAGTTAATGTTCATTATATTAAATAAAATCAAAAGATATCAATTCGAATAAAAATATTTAATTAAATATTCGGATTAAATTAAAGTTTATAAAATGTAATGTTTATAACAAGTATGGCAGGTATAATAAAGAAAGTTGTGTTGAAATAAAATCAATGTCAATCAATTTAAGAACAAATCTATGTAATAAAACTGAGTTCAATATCAAAATCTGTGCTAATTGAATTATTTATTATCATAGTATCTTTTGTTCGCGACATAAACTGTGTATTTTTTCTTTTTTGTTGAAAAGTTATGCGCATATAACACGTAATTTTATCTACCTAAATGCTTCTGTCATATCAACGTTTTTTGCCTTTATATGTCTAGCAAAAATGAGCTTTCATGACAAATTGTCTCCTATTTTTCATTAAGCTCAAATACCATGCTGATGATATTTTGTATAGTACAACAAATAAATTATAGTCTTATCAACGTGATGTCATATGAAGAGCACTTAACAGGGGTATACTAGAGAGCATTCTGGGCCTACATCGAACTAAAATAAAAATTAACTCGGCTTTGTCCTTCAAAATCATGCAAACAAAGAACAAGCTTTCTTAATTAGGGAACAATTGAGCAGTAAATAATTAATATTTTCTGATTTTCTTATCGCAGATCTTGCAAAACCTAATGAAGTTAACAAGTTACTTGTGAACAATTTTGCCACTGGTTTTTTAAGTAAAATCAGCAGAAGTAAGAATGACATACTGGTTTTGAGTAATATTCGTAACGTGGGCGTAGATATTTCCCTGCAAAATATTTCTATTTGCTTTATTCTTCATTATTCAATTTGCTCAAAGTTTATAGCACAGTTGTGATAAATATGACGGCCTACCAATTCTAATTTCTCAACAAAAATTATGTTTGACATTTCAATGATGAGATTTTCACTTGTTAACACTTTGGCTTCTCATATTTACTACGTAATTTTGCGTTATGAATTCAGCTTGTGCTTCAAGTTTTCAACATTGATAACATCAATCCGGATTGACAAAGATATAAGTACAATCAATATATTAAAACTAAAATTAATAATTTATTAATAGTATTGATATCCAAACGCTGGTAGTTTAATATAATAGTATGTACTTAAACGTTGAGCGTGCATTTCCTGAAATAACTCTCTGTAAACTTATTATGATTTTGCACGTTTGACGCGTTCGTCAATGTACTAACGTAGTTACTAAATGATTACTAAATATAATGGAAACACGACTAAATTGACAGTAGTTCATTATTGTTGTCACTAATCAGTGAGAACATTGGCTGAAACCACAAGTGCACTGATGTAAATTATAACAGAAACGTTGTAACGTCACGTTATTCATGAATTTATAGCTACCGACGGTGTACTAGTATCGACTTATATTAATGTGTCATTTGAGAAATGAAAAATAACGTAGACTATATTACTTTAAAACCCGATATTTATTATACTACATTACAGCATTATTATTTATTATATTTATCAGTGAATAATTTTGCTAGATAAAAATTAGACAACTTCTTTCCATTTCGTACATTCGATAAATGAATGGAGGAAAATTAATGAAATTGAAATCGTTTTCATATATATTTTTTGATTAAATTTTTCATTTAAGTATTTTCAGTGCTCGAATGATGATGAATCAGTTTAAGTAACACGACTAATTGGACAAATGATACGAGATCAAGAGTCTTAAATGACAAAGCTATCACGTTGCCTGATGCACCAAAAAGAGATGAATTATAAAAATATTTCTGTAGTGATACTGTACTCAATTATTGTACAGACGACAGATGCATTTATCATAGAAAACTCTTTTATTTTGACAAAATCAAAATTGGTAGAATCTCGCTCAAATGACGATCATAATGTTGAAATCTAATAAAGTTAATTATAAAGTTGTTTTTTTAACGAAAACTGTGAAGTTTTATGTGAAGTTTTTCATTCTTGAACGATCCGCTCTAAACTAGAATCTAATAACTTGCTAATTATTCGGTTACTCGTAATTAATTACAACTAACTTACTTTTTACAAGTAATACTAGTAATTTATATATTATTTTTTTTCTGTTTACTATGATTGTCTACCGTTTGATTGGTGAATTAAAATATATATATTATTCACAAAAGCATGTTTTAATAACAACATTTATAATTATCATCTTGTTACTATTTTATTTTATGCTTGTGAAGTTTTGAGACTTGTTCATACATATTAATTAATATTTTATATATTATTTCGCAATAATATACTTTATTGCCAAATAAAAAAGTCTATGAAATTATGGTTATATAATAAACGCTCAGTGTTTTGATATATAAGAATAAACTCTCAGTGTTTTATTTGAAATGGCCTGGGGTCATTCAGAAACAAATCTGAACAAAAATAGTCTGTTAATATTTGCTGTCAAAAGATGCCTCCGGTCATAGGGAAAGATACATTCAAGCATAGGAAAAGATACATCCAAGCATAGAGAAAGAGCGAGCGAGTAATACAATAAATGCAAATGAATGTAAGATATTGTAAAGTTAGTTTCAGAATAAATATAATTTAAAACAGTTACTCTGATCTCGATGAAGAAAACAACGGGATCATCTGTTTAAGAAAACAGCTTGATTTTAGCACAGTATTAAGACACTGGAGGATCCAGACTTCAATTGTTGGAAGAAGATGCAACGTGCAAAGTTCTCAAAAAGTAGCCTAGATCTAAGTAAAGAAAAATAGTTTGTTGATTGGAGTTAGAAGCCGGATAGAAGTAATTTTATTGTTTATTCAATTTATTTTTGTATGTTCTTGTTTCGCTTTTGAATTAATTCAAACGCGAAACAAGAACAGTTATTTTTCGAACAAACTATTTTTCTTTACTTAGATCTAGGCTACTTTTTGAGAACTTTGCACGAAACACGCTATGCATCAATATAATTTGTTTTTGTAAGCTATTTTTGGTATCATTTTAAGAAGCCATCGCCCAATTGTCGCCGTATGTTGAATCCTTCACTGCTGTCAAGGATCTTCATATAGAGAGTACCAATGAAAATGTTATGATAAGATACCAACTTAACGGCTAAACGCATGTGTATAAAAACATATATAAACATGCAACGCTACAAAATGACGTAATGTATTACGTATGTACTACATAATGACGTAATAACGTGTGTACTACACTTTAAGTTAGCCAATAATATATCAGAATGATAGTAATTCTCATTTTTTAAATTTCGTTTTCTTTCTAATAAAACTACGATTATAATAATACAATCATAATCTTTATTTTTGTTTCAATCTCGCATGCTTTTATTTCGAAAGCAATAAATAAAATAACGCTCTATTTATTTAGCGAAAAAAATATCGATTGGCTTGAAAAAATATATCAACACAAAGCAGTTTAATCTGATTGGAACTTTGAAGTGCTTCACGAATGGTAAGTGGATAAAGTACAGGTACAAGTACTCGAGATTAGAAACTTTCGTAAAGAAAAATGTGCGATTAGTCTACATATTGTACTTTAAATAATCCTGTGTAAAACTACGCTCTGTATTACTTAATTATAGCTTAATATATGTATGGAAATAATAAAGCAGCAATATTAGCATATACAGTTAATTGAAAACATTTTTCATTTTTAGACAGTAGTAAAAGCTTAAAATACAAGACTATATATGTAGAACATTTATTTTAAAACATAAGTAAGATATTAATACTTACGATGATTCATAAACAACTAAAACAATATTTTTTGGCTATAATAGTATATTGAATTAGCCTCAACACCGCTCGTATATTATAATTAGATATAAGCTTGCGAAAAACACTGTGTATTTAACTAGAATCGGATACAAAGGTATACTTTTTCATGATAAAAGCAACAAAGAATCATGATATTAGAACAGCAGAATGCAACAACGTAAATCAATATATATATCGTTACAAAAACTGAACATACTTGTGAAAAAAAAGTTTGAGACTATAAGATTTTATATTATTAAACCACATTTTTATGAGGTTTTATACCTTACGAAACATGTTTATATTTTATATAGTATATGGAAGGACGACTTAAATTAGTTAGAATTTTCCTTTTTTTAAAAAAAAAATATTTTCATTACAACAATGTCCACTAATTAAGTCCATGTAGGTCGATGATTAGCTTATCATATGTAAACTGAAATGCCTATTCATATATGAGGCAATTATTATACAGGCATTAGATTATCATTGATCCAGCATGTGTCAGCCTGTATCAGGCAGCTGATCTCTAATATGATACAGCCGGTCATCAATGTAATCATTGATAATTAGAAATAATTATATAGCGGTATCTATAAAAATACAGACAATATTAGCGTCAATGGAAGACGTTTATGACAATTATTACAAGTGCGACAGTTGGCATTAATGATATTTAATGAGTCAATAGAAGCCTACATATAAAGTGAAAGTTTGACATACAATGATTGTATGATTGTATGAAAGACTTGACAAATGTCAGATATGGTATCACATACATATGCAATATAATTAATTATATAATATTATATCTTTTTTAATAGAAAGAACAGTATTATATCTGGGTAATAAGAATTTTTTTGTCTACCTCTCTTTGGCAATAAGAAAATGCTACAAAAAGCATAGCGATAATACATCCGTAGGCTTACAGGCAATTAATCTACTTTTGTGGTATTTTTGTCGTTCTCAAAACACAATAATCTTACTGATAAAAAGTCAAGGGATTACGTAAAAGATAAAAAATTGACTAACTAGTAACTACTGACAGATTCTCTAATACTTTATTAAAATTCTGCCAGTTATTCTGTCTCAAAATACACATAGTCTTTCAGAAAGCAAATTATGACAGATATATGTTAAGAATTTGAATTAAAAATGTAATCAGCTGCATGATAATTCATAATTATTTTATCGAACCTACCTCATGTAATTGCATTAATCTTCCAGTAAATGTTAGCGATAATGATACATCTACTCCATTTATATGAAACGCCGTATTATTACTAAAGTGACAAAATTTCTTCTTCATCTAATTCGTCCAGTTAAGTTCTTTCAGGAAAGATGGACATTTCATAAATATATCACCGGAAAACAAACAGTAATTATAACCGATTCATAATTGCACTGAACTGAATGCAGGCCTAGCAGCTATTAATATCCTAGTCTATAATAATAGACTAGTCGTTACTACCTCGCACAGTTGTCACGTTGAACTGTACTGACTGAAAGATCTTTCCGTTAATCTATATCAGCTCATCAGCGCAACATATCACGTCTCAAGTCTAAAAGCGCGAGTATTTCAAAGCGCGATTATAGTCGAAACATATTTGAATTAAATGAATATCCACCAAAACACCGATTAATTACTCACCATATGGCTCTAACGAGTCTAACCCTAATTTTGCGATTTTAACAATAGTAAAATTCGCTTAAATTCATATATTATCAAATAAAATTTGAGTCCACTACTACAGTCGAGTATTTAGACTCAATTAATATCACCGACTCATCAGAAAACATCTAGGCAGTTGTGACAATACTAATCGGTATTTCTGACTAAAATAGTCGATAGAAGCCACGAAGACAAACATGCACCAGCCTATAGTATACCGGTCCTTTATCTGACTTGATTGGCTAATAACACCAGTGCACCAGTTAGGATGGATTACAACAAAATGATTGACTCATTGCACTGTGTCCTCGCTCGCTCTGTTTTAGGTCAATTTGGGTTAATGAGCCGAAGATAATAAAGACCAAAAGGAAAAGTTCATTATTTTATTCAAATTTTAGCACGTCATTAAAATTGTTGCAACGACAAACTTGCGGTTGCTCCTTTTTGAAATAATTTCTGCCTTTATGGTCAAGTTATTATAGTATCGAGTAAACATTTATTTCCTAAAGTACGTTGACTAAATAAACGATAAATTTTTTATAATGCATGGTTTTGAATTTTATGAGCATTCTATCAATATTTGATTTAAATATGGCTACATAAATCAAGTCGTATTATTGATAGGATCTATAGGACATTAATTTTATTGAAAGTACACAACGAAAAGTTTAATTTTGTAAATTCTGTAGAAATTGATTGAGAATTAACTTTGCTCATGAGCCCAGCATTAACGGAAGCAATATTGTACACACAGCTGTCTATAACTTAAATTACATACTTGACATGTTAAATTTAAGCATTAAATTAACACCAATTTGAGACCATCGATATAATATACATATTAAAGATACTGTATCAAATCAATCTATACCTTTAATAGCTCAGTAACTGTATCTATTTAGCATCTATCATATGATGATCGCTTCACACCTGTCGCCCGTCTCTCTCTTGTCTCAATTGAATGATGTATCATCGACACTCGGTGACTAACCTTTCAATACCAGACTCACTCAGGCAAAACTTGTCTTGATTCATGCGAGACTGATATAATGGACTAGAGACTACAGCGAGAAACAATGAATGTTTATTGAACCGAAAACAATAGGCCTCTACCTATTGTGTTAAAAACGCAATTCGTCATCAGGATAAATCATCAGCTAGTCATCATGCAGTCAAGCAGCGTGCGTTATAGTCAGCTGCCAGCAAGATAACACAGTGCTAACCGAGAATACTAATTATTTGGAATATAACGTGCATCGACAGTGTTTATTCGCCAATTTATTTATTAATTGATTAAATTTGCTTCGTTAGAACAAATTGACAATAACTGTAGAGGTCTCAAAAATTGTAAATTAAGAATCGATCTTCTACTATTACTGCTCTGTCTTTGAACGAATAAAAGTCATTATTATTATTTAAATCTAAGCTAAATAATGCCACAAAGCTATGCAACAATTATCGCTGAGTAATGATATTTTTTAGCAATATACGCTGAAATCAAACACAATTAACCAGCATATTGAATTGAAATTCTTGATTTACAAAATTACAATTGAATCGAAGCTGTATTAATTGATCGACGCAACAATAACGCATTTTAAAGATTACTGTATATCTAGTCATGATGTTTGCATTTCGTGGTTTTGTTTCAATTTACTTTATTTTCGATATGTGTAATAATTTATGTATTATCTATTAATTTTTTGAAGTTTATAATATACAAATAAACTAAAATGAATAGATATAATACATCCCAGGCAGCATTGCCTAGTTTGATACCGGTTACTTTTAATACCTTTTAGTATTATTCACGCCGTGCTATTTAAAATAACGAAAGATATAATCATTTTACAGTTAAATATCTAAGTATTAAAGAACAGATATTTTTAGAATTATGCCGAATCTACTACTTACTGGATTATTTCTAGTTGTATACAAGTGTAAAGCTAAGTATACGTAAAAGTATTCCGCTATATCACTTATGTGTCAACGATCTAAGCGTGATGCGAATGAATTATTTCTATTTGGTCAACATATCTGCATTCTATTTTAATTTTCTATCTACAATTTTATGAGTACTAGTTCGTCGTTTTTATATTCGTCTTGAGCTTCAGGCTTCTTTGGCCGTAGGCAGTTTGCCGCTTTCTGCTTAAAATGCACGTTAACAATAGCGTCAATATGAAAATGAGCTAATTTTTTAGAACCAATAATAGCATTTTGACGACAGATTAATAATTGATTTATTGCTTTTCAATTACGGCTTTGATTGAATCTGATATAACATTACACAATTCAATTTCGATTAAGTTAACAAAATTTAATATTATTAGCAAATAAACAATGATATGCATTATATAACGGTTGCGCAAGATATAGGATTAAGGGAACTACAAAATAATCGAAAAAGAAATATAAACATAATAAGACTCAAAAATGTATAACAAGTTCTCTGAAAATTTCTAGAAAGTAACCCAATAAATAAACATCCTTGTTAAGTATAGTGGATATCTTGCAAAATATTATTTTTTTAAAACGGTAATTAGAAGTTTTTTTAATCTTGACTGACTGTTACCTATTTAGTGAAATATCTTTACGAAAAGCTTCTTAACGTAATGACTGACAGTAATGATGCATATGAAGTTGAACAAAATACTTGAAGCTTCTTTTTGATAATTACTGACTTTAAATGTTTTGTTTTCTATTGTTATTTTTGTCTAGACATCTATCTCTCGAGTGAGCAGTTTCTAGATCATACAGAAATCTCTCGTGGCCGCAGGATTACTAAACGAATACAGAATACATGAAACTTAAATCTCTTTGATCCTAAACGCTTTCTTCTCCTGCATCATGAGCGATTGACATAAAGAAAAGATTCATCGATTTTTTCGTGCACCCCAAAGAAAGCATCGAACAGAGATAGTTTGATTTTTTATATTGAATAGCGTCTGAACAATGATGATAAATAGAAGCATAACAATGAATAAAACAGGAAAAGGATCAGATGATATAGGTTTAGGAATATAATATCTTTGATATCCGATTTATAAAAAATTAAGTTATGATAGTCTTAAGATTAGGCCCACTGTTAAATGAAAACTTATAATTTACAACATTTAACATTTTCATGAAGCAAACAACAGCCTGATAACAGTTTAACAATTATTTGATAAATTATCGTTGTTATTTATCATTTGAAGCTACTTTTTAAATATAAATATGTTTTTTTAGTTTCGTGAGATAATTGTTATACGGTAATCAAATTATATATGCTTACACAAAGCATAATAATATTTATAGAAGCACATCGCTTGCTCTTAAAACTAGTTTCTAATTCTAAAATAATAACAATTCGTACAAATTAAAACTTAAAGTACATCGAGTTCTCAGGCTTATTACATTTAAGTGATTCTGATTCTTATTAATAGTAGAGATCACTTATATTTTATTTACATAATGCAGTTTAGTTTGCGTTTATAACAGTTTTTTTCAGACCTTTTTCATACTTCAACTTTGCGTAATTTTTGTGATAACAATCGTTACTACACTAGCTTAAATTAAAGTAGCTTTAATTTATTTATTTAATTCATTATTTTTATTATTTTATTATTATTATTTTATTCTTTTATTTATTAATTAATTTATTTAAAATATAGACTCAATTGTAATTGTTAATATAAATAATATAAACACTAAAAGAAACAAAACATTACCAATAAAATAATTTATCAATCAAGGATCCAAAGTGTTAATGAACTTCATTTGTTGATTCGATTCAGCTCATAAATGTCCAGCAATTGGATTCAAATTGTCATCCGCCAGCTTCAGTTAATATATATGCAAACACTTAATTGTAAATGAAATGAATAGATTCAATGAAAGACTAATAATAATATAAATGGCTCGCAGCCATATCTCGAGAACACAACGAGTAGGCAGTTGAGATGAGTGGCATCCTCACTGCAAAATTGTGGGCACATCACTTGTATGATATTTGCACAGTGGGCATTTTCTGACTTAACTCTCCATTGATAATTCAGTCACAAGAATCAGTAGCGTACTACACGAATATTGCACCGGGTCAATATAACGACATAAAATATCAAATCTAACTACAGAAATATCACATTTATGGTACGAAACTTCTTCCAATAGGCGCGATTCTATTATAAAACGAATCGATGGCTTCACTTGTATTAGCACGAGATTTGAGTTTTGGCCGAATAAACTGAACAATAATGAGACTTGGTTTAGTGCTAACTTTATTGACCAGCAACGATTGCCTGTTTATAGGGCAATCGTTGCTGTTACTATACGACTATGTATCGTTGTGCTGTTACAAATATTCATTTACGGAACGTGAACATTTTAAGAAAATAAAGGTAAAACAGCTTGCCAAGTCGGCTTTTTCATGTCAAACAGTAAGCTGGATAAAACGATCCTCGACATTATTTGTTTAAGATAATAAGATCGACTGAAATCAAATGCTAAATACAATCAATTATAACTGATAAATATATTTTTTAGCTTATTCATTTTATTTTTAAACGTGGCAGAGTAATCAAAACTTCATCTCAAAAGTCACAGGCGTCTAATAATTTCTAAACAAAATATTAAAAGTTTAGATTGTGATCAGATATTCAAAAGAAATAAAAATAGACTGCTTAGATTGACTGAAAAGGGCAACATCAAAAATAATTAATGTTATTATAAATGTCAAGTATTTCATTGAATTGTTACTAAGAATGTTACTTATTTAAAATTAACGATGAAAGAGCGCACGATATTTATCACTTTATATAACATTATATATGAAAATATATTATTTTTATTATATGAATTACTAATAGCCAGGTGTGCAAATCATTGTAACAACTGAGAGCTTCAGTATTGTCTCCTTTTATATAAAACCAAAATGGCATTAAATAAAATTAAATCAGACGTCGAGTAATTGCAATACATTTGGCAACAATTCAAAATCAAAATCGTCTGGAAGTCACTGCATATGAGTTGCATATCAGTGCGTGTGTATAACAAGAATTTAAAGAAATTATACAAGTAGCTTGTAATACTACATAATTGTTAAAATACACTATGTAAAATAATAATTAATTTCCTGATTATTTCGTTCATTGATTCTAATTTGACCTATCTCAATGTAATATTAGATAGAGTACAATAATATAATGTAATATAAATAATATCAAACAATAATTTAGTAATATTTACTAATATTTATACAAGTTGAAAGCAAGTAAAATTTATTAACAGTAATAAAGCTATTGATTATTAGTGTCATTTGATTGAATTTAAGTAACACAGAGAAAGGTTAAAACTGAAGTTAGCACAGATAAGTGCTTTATATGTTTTATGCAAATACTTGACCAAAGAAACTATGAAGGAATGCAGCCTTGTTTGCCTAACGAAGAAAATTTTAAAACTAGAGATAAAAATACCATACGTACTTATCAGATACACACTCTGCATGTTTAATAATTATACAGAAAGCCTGTCAGCATTATATCTCACTTGTTTTATATTAATTAGTATGCATAATGATGATCCATATTAATAACTAAAGTATGCTAATAAAAAGACAGCTAATAAAAGCCAATATAAACACACTGAAGTGGGGGTTGGCAATTATATCAAATGTTGTCTAAAGTTTGAGATATACCGGCGTAACAAAAAATAGCACTCGTGTTAGAGAGCGTTATTATTGTCTCAATGCTTTTAGCAAACGTTTCATAATCCTCGTGCTTTTCATTAATGAAAAAGAAGCGCTGTCTGATGCATTATTAAAAAGCATAATGTAACTGGGGTGTTTGTTAAAAAAAATGCAATTTAATAATGATTTTTTTTATTTAGAATCTTAAAGGTCTCAGATTAGAATTTTCTTAATCACGCATTCATATAATCATTATCTATATGTATAATTTTGAATATTCAATATAAAACAGTAGTTAGCAATAGTAGTAAGTTTATTTTTCATCAAATGACTATTACTACTGTTACAAGTAGTAAAGTTAATTTACTACTGCTATAACTTTAAAAATATACTAGACAAATTTAAATTGAACTATAAAATGATTTTGCTATAGTAAATAGTAAAGAAACTGTAATTATAGTTAGTAATCGTTCACATTATACAAGTTACAAGGATATAAAGGAATCATTTCCAATTTTTGTACTGCTATAATTATTAACAATATCATACACTAAGATATAATCTAATAAAATCGAAACTGAAAAAATATTTAATAATCTAATATAACCAAATATGATCTAATATAATAGACAATAAAGATCTACTGCTTAATTAATCTTAAACTACACTTACCATTAATTCAGTAATTCATGTATCATGTGACTTGTTTCAATGATCGAAATGAAAATGATGCTTCACTCACAAACCAAGATTTCCAATGATTTTAAATTCTTCGGAACGGTCAATCGGAAATGCTCTTTCTCAGAAGTACTGCACATAGCACATGAAAAGAATCGTTTAAATTCTTTTATAATAACAATCAAAATTCTATAGTTATCATTATTATAAGTTTAGAGATAATCCTGCTTAACAATTAAACGACAATATTTCATAAAAGATGTTCATCTCTGGCTTTATGTCCATAATGTCTACTGCATTATGCATCGCGTCGCAACGTTGTAGCTCTTTGTGCCGAAGTAATTGACCGTTAGCCGTGGTAACAACGGGCTGACCTTGTCGATCAAGTGTCGAGGGAGACCATAGTGTGACACGAGATGTGGCCTGAACCAATACAAAAGAATTTCATCGAAGTGGACTGATTGTCCGATGATCGTGAAAATGAAACCAAAGTAGTGTTTGATAATGTCGTGTCAAAAATAAACTTTACAACACCACGATAAACAATTCATTACAAACGTTTTATAAATAAAACATTACATTTTGTTGGCTTATGTTTAACTAATTAAACTAACTGTTTCGTAACTTACGTTTGTCTTCTAGATCAGTAGTTCTTTTAAACGCTGGCTAATGCAATCGAAATAATAAAGAATAAAAAGTGGTACATAGTCACAAATTAAGTTCAAAATACATTAACGTCAGATTAAGCATCGCACAAGTTATCGCGTGAAACATAAATTCATTCATCCACTTTATTCAAAGCGTCGCGTTGCGTTTTTCGTACCGTTAATAATCGATGCGTTGATGATTAGATGAGTCCTTACATTTTATGTTACTTTTAGAGTAAGCTACGATCAACTGCCACGCAATGTTCAAGAGCATTTTTGACCCTTCTTATTTCTATTCTTTTCTCAATATTATCGTTCTTATTGTTCAATCGCTGCTCGACTGTTGTGAAAATATTGAGTAAATCTCTTGAGACGTTCTCTCATAACGCTCGACCTGTCTTCAATAGGTAGCACTATAAAAATCTTTTACGATCCTATAGAAAACTAATGCGCCTACAATACATAACAAATGCTAGACCTAAAGGGCTAAGATCATAGCTAAGTAGGCCCAAAGATTATCGTATAATCGCGAAATGGGAATTGAACTTAAGCCAGAGCATTCTAAACCAGTAAATTATATATAAAAATAAGCTAATTATTTTTGCGCTTAATTTTAATAACGCTTAGTGATGATCGATTGTTATTCTCTGTTTTACGATCATAATTTCATCGTAAAATTGTGATTTTTACGATCATAGTTTTTCTTACGACTTCTAAGTGAAATATTCTTTAAAAAAATATAAGAGTGAATCTGCGAAAGACCGAACTCATTTCCTCTAAAATATCTATTAGATTTTTTATCATTATATAAAATAAAACCACAAAACATCTTTAATCAAATAAAATTATGATTGATAACAGAAATAACATTTATTATTATTTATAAAAGCGCGCCGCATTAATATTAAATAAATTGTTCACATATGGCATTATTATTTAAATTTCAAATTTCTATTTATTTGTGGTTCGAAATGTTTCTTAATATGTAAAAAAATAATTTAGAAAGAAAATACTGCTAGCAGTAATGACTCTAATCGCTCTTTGTTAAAAGAGCATTAAATAGAGAATTTCCAGAAGTATAAACACTGAGTAAAAACAACTATCGAGTAACTAAACCTATGAAAAGTTTATCTTAAACAATAACACAACACTTAAAACTGATAAAAACGAGAAATATTTGTAAAAACATCACTGGTAGACACGTATAACTAAATGTCGAACTTTTTCTTAGACATTCAAGAGCTCTTTTTGACGATAAAGACTGTACTCAAATAGGATTTATCGGGAAATAATGTAACAACGGTATTCGTAATTTAACAATGTAATTTAACAAAGATAAACTTTTCATAGGTTTAGATAGTAACTTATTACAATAATCCGGATATATCTCAGTTATTTTTTATCATTGGTAAATAAATAATTTACAATTTTAAAAATTAAAGCAGAATCTTCATGGCCAATTGATTAAAACCTTGAAGAATTAACTAAAACAAACTGAATATTTCTTACAAAAATAAAAATAAATTTAAAATGATAAAGAGTAGAAATGCAGTTAAAAACAATACAAAATTGTTCTATTTTATTAAATGATCTTCTATAGAATACTGCAGCCGCGAACGTAATTGCAATAACACACAAGATTGAGTAATATATTCCCACGGATTTCAGCTTAGTCTTTTCTTAATTATTGCTTTCTCGCTTGCTCATACTTCAATGACAATATGTATCACATAGTCTAGAAGTAGCGCAGAATAGGATTAAAAGTTTAATCAAGATATCTAAAGCCAAACTGATAGTAACTTATTACAATAATCCGGATGCTTGCAAAACAAATATTGAGATACCTCTCTACATTCAAAATCAGTCATTGTAAGACTATAGAATCATTAAAACTACAATAAATATTTCAAACTGTACTTGTGTCGCAAAACAAGAAAGAGCATGACAATTTTTGAATGCAAGAGGAAATAATTCTGAAAATTAATTTCAGGTTAAATATAATTTTTTCTCCGCGCTTTGGCGATTACTAAATAAAATAATGCGGAATCATTGCTCCATCTGTATTTTTCAACATCAGTTTCAAAACTTACGAAATATTAAATCATATCACGAGGCTCTAATATTCAATCCATTGATCCCAAGCTCTCCAGAACTTTGGGTTATTTATATAAGTTTCGAGCAATAAACAACAAACAAACGTTGATACTGGAAAAAAACAAAAGCGAAGAGCAAAGCGTTTCCTCGGGCGATAATAATGCACAACGGATGAATTATGAGATATTTTCGAAAACTGCAACTGGATCGATTTACAGCATCTGGTGTCCATGAGGCAAATTACACGACCCGATCAGTGCGTAACGTGTCAAGACAAAGACTGGCCATCACGAAACTAAATCTCCGAAATCGGTTCTGTAATTTGGATCGATCTAATATTGCCTATTAATCAAATGGGCAGTTTTATATGCTCACTTTGTAAAAACATTTATTAGAGAATATATATTATACGGATTTAATTAAGAAGTCTAGCATGATATATTTACAGTATTATTTTGCATTTGGAGAAAATATCATAGTGTCTGGTGAAAAGTAGCTTGGTTGCTGAATTATAAAGTATTAGTTTTATAAGTTTCTGCTTATTGTTTTTGTAATAAGAATTAGTTACACCATCAAATATATCCAGGATCTTTGAATTAATAAGATCATTCGATGCAGCGCAAAAACTTTCACTTTTCATGCCAATACTTAAAATATACACTGTAAGCTTATTTAAACGTTGATTTAATAAGCTAATCTCATTTATTACGTAGAATATATTCTGACTATATATAGAATCTGACTTATTATATTAATGAAACTAATAAAGAAAGAAAGAAAAAAAGTAACGAAAGACGAGTACAGTTAAGAAAGCGATCTTAATGCAATAACGATTGCGCTGGTGCTGTTATGAAGATGCAGTGAATCTTTTCGTTTCTTCAAGGGCAAACTCTTCGGATGCGCCACTGTAACCTTGTCACGACATTACATCAGTCTACTACGCGAGCGGGCTTAACTCAATGAGATTTCTTTGCAGTTTTTCTTCCTCGGATCAATGACAAAATTTGCTATTTATGTGTCATTTGGCCGTCAGTCGTTCGTGTAGAGGTCGTCGTATCAATAACAGGTTTTGTTTCATTTTGCGTATAATTGGAAGTCTTTCGGTTAAGCCTTTTCGGACCACCGTCTTGTCATTAAATTAAATAACCGTCTGGTTAATGATTTTGCTACTTATTTATGGAGACCTGTTTCAGCTGAGATATAGGACTATGATCCTGTACTTAATTATCCTATATATAGCTATTAGTAACGTGTGGTATTTTTTTTTTACGTGTGGTATTTTTTTTCGGCTCCTACTCAACGTACGCTATATAACAATCTATCTCGACAGGTTACTGCTGCTATACGGAAAGAAAAACAGCGTTCCTGGGAAGAGGCTACATCTAGTCTCGATGATCTCAATGGGCGGCGATTGTGGTCCAAATTCA
>JAQIXG010000822.1:0-27114 GCA_034700105.1 Oconnorella tubifera
TCTACGCATAAATAATGATACAAATTCTATTAATAATTATTAAATAAATGTTTGTTTTTCATTTTCATTCTTTCATTTTTACGTTACTTTTTGTATGAATTAGGGCTAGGGTTAGGGGGTTAGTTTAAATTACAATTGTAGTATTTTTTCACCTTTTAAATGTAAAAAATTGATTTTATTTGTAGAAAATTGATTTTATAGACAATGGACTTCACTGGTTTGAAGTTTAGCTCCGGGCAGAAAGTTCTGATAGTTCAGCGGAACTTTGCCGAAACTTTACCGAAGTTCGCCGAATTGATTAGCAGATGTAAAACCCAAGTTGGGGAGACTGGATTGGTGAAAGTGGTTGATCTGAAATGTGAGATTTGATTCATAATATTGTAATACGATGTTAATTTTAATATTTGTTATGATTACATTACAATGAAACATTCATCGGATGGTTTGATGAATTTGATTTCATTTGTTTCGTACATTGTACTGTGTTTTTATTACTTTATGAAGTTAATCAATTCCATGAATTCTTCTAACCGGAATATTAATCAGAATATTAACATTAACAACTTTATTTTATAAGCTAGTATTTCGTTCTTTTTTGCAAGAAATCAAGTAGTCGTCTTTGCTATATCTTTACCATTTTGTAATTATATTGTGAACGTCTTTACTTAAATTTTTACTGTCTTTTACTTAAATTTTTAACTTTCAGCGAGTTCAATTGATACTACGTATGACATCTGCATCGTGGGATTCGACTTCCCAACCTCCGTGTCTCAAGAATTCATCTCCTTAACCTTCAGGGCATTAAAACTTGGAGGCTTTCTTGAGTTAATCGAACTGATATCTACAGATAATATCGAGTCTAATTTGAGAACAGAAAATAATCTCAAATCTGCTCTTAGACTTGGTGGTTTTATCGATATTGACACAACGGTGCGTGAAATTTAATCAAATAGACATTTTATAGACATTAGACTATTTTGTATATCTTGTGTACAGCGTATAATAATGAGTCATCACTGTACTTAATTTGACTGTAGTTTTATTTATCTAGCTTATTTGGGAATAATAATAAAAGTTTAGCCTGCTGGCATGCACTTGTCATCCTTCACATTGCATTTAAAAACAGTATTGCACTTAAAATCGATATAGAACTGTTATTTTTGAATTGTTTTTATTATTACACGTACAATACATTCTATCTGCCAGAAATAATAAGTTTTCCCTTTAAACTAAAACAATTTACTTCAGACTAAACAGTCTAAACGCAATTCTTTTGATTAAAGCGGCAAAATAACATTAAATATTATTAAAAATTCTTAAAATTAATGGCAGACAGTTATTATTTGTAGTAGGTAGACTGTATTATCAATTATTCGACTGTATCATACAGGAGCAGTCAGTTTTTATTTCAGGGAGAATCTTTTTATTGTAATTTTTAGATAAAAACTGAGGGTGATTTGATTCTATGTCGAGTACAAGCCAAGAAACCCTCGTACGAAGTTGGCGCTAGTCTACCGTTAAAACTGTCCACCCTACTAAAAGGTTCCATAAAAATTATACTTTGTAAAATTACGCTATTACACCATATTATATGAACGATATCTCAGATGTAGCTGTTAATTTAAGCGTGTTACTAAAGGGTGCCGCAAGTTAAGTTTATTATAGAAACGATGTCTCGGACGTTGCTGTCAAATTCAAAAGTCTTACTAAAGGGTGCAGCGAATTAAGTTTGACATCTGGATTACCGTATTATACGAACGATGTCTCAGATGTAGCTGTCAATTTAAGCGTCTTACTAAAGGGTGTAGCAAGTTAGAGAAATAGTCTATATATCTAGTTTATTTTAAACTCGTACATGTAAATTTTTCATTTTTTGGTTGCAATGGGAATTGTTTAGTTTTTATTTTGCCACAGCAAATGGAAATGCGGAAAATTTGGCTAAAGAAACGTCGCAGAAGGTTTGGACATTGTCGGATGATTTAGACATCGAGGAGGCGGAGCTATTAGACTCTGACACGGTTCTCGACGAATCAGATTTCAAGAAACCCGACCCGACCTCTTTAAAAGGTCAGATTGCTTTTTATTTCGATTTTGGATTTAATTTTAATCTGAGCATTAAATTATGAATTAGAATAATGTAATGTTAGAAAATAGATTTTATTACTAAATAATAAACTTATTTGGTATTAAAGAAATTTAGTAATTTATTTCAATTAAGTAACTTGCAATATTTGCAATTGGTTGATTGATGACACATTTTTGCATGATTTAGCCGTGTGCGGAGATGCGGCTATAAAACGCAAGGCGTGTAAGAATTGCAGCTGCGGATTGGCTGAGAAATTAGACGAAGAGAATTCAAAGAATATCGTTACCTTGGATACGACCTTTGATCCGGAGATAAAGGCTTCGTCTTGTGGCAGTGTATGTTTGGCTGCTTGTACCTTTGTTTGTCTGTTTGTATGTCTACTTGTATGTTTGTCTCTCTGTTTGTATTGTTTGTTTGTATGTCTGTTTGTCTGATTATTTGTGTATCTGTTTGTATCTGACACTGTGTAAGCCGATGTATGTAGTAAAGTATTATTAAGGTTACGTTTAACATCAGGATTACCGTATTATAAGAATGATATCTCAGACGAAGCGTCAATTTAAGCGTCTTACTAAAGGGTGCAGAAAGTTAGACAAATAATGGGATTTGAACCTGGACCTGTTGCGTTCGAGTCAAGCGCTCTAAACACTTCTCTAACGAGTCTTGACTATGAAACTATACAAAGATTTTACGTTTTGATTTTATAGTAATTTTCTTTGTAGCAATAGTAAAATGATGAAATTATTTATTGGCCTATTAAAGAAATATTGATATCGTTACATTCTTTAATTTTATTTTTTTTTCAGTGTTATTTAGGGGATGCATTTCGCTGTGCCGGTTGCCCCTACCTTGGTATGCCAGCTTTTAAGCCAGGAGAAAGAGTTCTATTAACTGGAGACAAGTTACAAGCCGATATATAAATTACGACATTCAAATGTTCTCTATAACTTTATAACTTTTACTCGTAGAAACTAGTTAAATTTTAAAACGTATCATTTTAATGGTAGTGAAATTTTCAGTTCGATATAAATTTTCTGATATTTTTGAAGATTTTTTGTGTTGGAACTGTCTTGATTCGAAATGAATGTAGTGAAATTTTGGAAAATTATGTGTATTAGGAATTGAGTAAATAACATATAACTTTATGCATTGGAACTGTATTATATTCGCAATATTATTATTCTTTTCAAATGTAATTCGTTTAATATTAAATAAAATATATTCTGTGAATTTGCGTTTGTTGTTTTATCAAAGTATAAATACTGAGTTCATAACAAACTAAAAGCAACCATAGCATAAATATATATATAGAATGATACTTGTATATAAATAGAGCAAATATGAATAAAATTATACAGTAAAAAAAGCAAAATCTTTGTAATAAACCTGCAAAAATTCACTGTAGATATAGGCTATAGACGCGATATAAGTTTTATTGGTGTAAGTAAAATAACGGGATAAAATTTTGTTGCATTGTAGTCAGTGCTAAAAACTATAAAATATAATAATAAACTGAGTAGCCATTAGTTATAGAATTTTAAGGATTAAATGCCAGAGTAGTTCATATAAGTTTTTACTAACTAATGACAGAATAGTTAATATCAATAACACAAACAACTGATACTCGTATAGTAATTTCAAGGTGTTATATCTTAACACACCGATTTCAAAAACAGTTCCTGTTATATATTATAAAGTAATGTCGTATTGGTTAAAATAAGTTATATGATCTAGACAGTTTTGATTTGGGTTACGATAGTTGTCTAGTTGCTGTAGTCACCGAGACGTCTGTATTGATCGGCTGCCCGGCCCGCGAGACTTTGAGTGATATACGTCAATTACCGATGGCCTACGACTGCAGCTGCTTACAATCGGAGCTAAGCACATCGCTGTCTTGATTTACTGACCGAAGCCATCAGCCGAGAGAAGGAAAGGAACGCCAAATAACTCGATGATGGAGGTGAATTCAAACGCGCAATAATAGGACCTCGTCGTAAAATAGTTACAGCTTTGACAGTTCTGTCTCAAAATTGAACAAGAAGTCGATAAAATGATCGAAAAGATGTGATTTACTGTAAATTAATAAAGAAAATTATCTGGAAAAATAGATTAATTTCATGTTTTGCAAAATAGTCTCTTGGAACTTCTAATGAGGAAAAGCTATAGAGATATTCGATCTTGGCTGAATTACTAAATTTAAGATAAATTAGTTTAAAAATGAATCAAAATTTTGAATCAGAATTTTGAACTACATTTTCAGTGATATAGCCTACGGATTTACAGGATCGCCCACTTCTCGATTTAATTTCTCCATTAATTTCCAAACCAATGTCAAATTTTTATCCTACAATTGGATTCAGCCGACAGCTGAAAATTATAAAAAAAATGACGCAAACGATTTTTAAGTAGCGGTGAAACTGTTCTCGGAGCGTCCATTGTAAAAAAAAAGATGTCGTGCGCAGTGAATACATGATGAATGTTGATGGGGTGACGCATTCAGTCGACCAATCCCCTCGTAACTCAGCCTCTTGTCTGACGGGCCTATGTAGGCCCCAGGCCGCCAGTGTAATTGCTCTGTCCGCCTGGTCAGCTGATTTACTTGTCACCGCAAGTCACTGCGCGCAGCCACAATAGGCTGCGGCGGACGTAGCCTTCAGTGGATGACAGCAGTGGATGACTAGCGTGTCGTATATCAGTCAAAATGTGATGGATGTCAGAATAGAAGTGATGGAAGGGAAAGTAAGAAAAGAAAATACTGAAAATGGAGGCTGTGAAATATGCGAGAGATGAAAATTAAGTAAGGGAAAAAGATACGAATTATATCTTTTTATTTGACTTAACACAAGATATGGACTCGGTGCTAATTAGAGTTAATCTACATAAAAGATAAAGGTATAAATTTATTAATACCTATTCATTAAAATATAATTTACAAGTGGTATACAATATTCTGTTTAGTCTTACTTTTCGTTACAACTATACACAAATGTATGTTATTTAAAGTAAAAAATTTATTTGATGCTAAGAATAATATATAATGCCAAGAATTTTTATACACACAGCAACTGATATGATTCTCTATCTTGATGTTTCAATAGAGTACAATACTAATGCTATTGTTAGCGAATGTCAATACTGTATAAACAATGATTAATCAATGAAAAAACGGAGCGGAAATGTCAGAGATGTGCTACTTTAAATGACACATGTTGTTTCAGTGTATATCTCTTCGCCTTAATCTTAAAACTCATCGAATCTGTCTCGCAATCCAGTTTTCGATCGTCATAATTCTGATGAGAATGTTCATAATTTGAATATGTCGATTGTTATTACTGTTCAGAGGCGTTAACATTGCGATTATGTGACAATAATTGTAAACGTCAGAACACAGTCATTGCATATGGGTGTTGATGAAGATTAGACTGCACAGATAACAATAATAAAACAATATAATAAAATCTTAGAATATATCTAATACTTAATACAGCAGTTAGTATTCAATTGAATTGACAAGTCTATAGTAAATACAAACTGTTTAATTCACCAAATAAATAGTAGCAGAAAAATGCAACAAATAAAGAAAATAAGTAAATAAATAAAAGAGTTCACTATCTGTAAGTAGGATATATACCAATTCTTAGCAAAACATATAATACGCAATAAGGCTTTTTATAATAAAAAAAGCATTAAAGGATCATTGACCAAACATAAACTAGATTAATTACAAAATGTATCAAAACTTTTTTTATCCCTCAAATCACAAATTACAAACAACAATCATTAAAATTTTAATAACACAATGTAATGCACAGTATATACCAATACAAAATAAACAACATAATATAACTCCAGATAGCGTTCAGACCATAAACAGAATTTATGTGGTCTCTGTCAGCAGTAAACTCATTACCGATTGACAGTATGCTAACTAGACCCATCCGACTATTATGACTCTATGAGTATCTACTACCATTCTACCAACATACTTTCTACTTTCGCTCCCTTCATTCCTAAATCTAAATCAACAAACGTCACGAAACTTGTTGTATACGAGCAACCCGCACGCTGATCCATTCTCAACAATCCAACATCTCCGATAAAACCCACCTCTGTCCCACTACTTTAAATCAACGCCCAACCAATAGTCTTTCCCCGCTTCTTTCCCAGACCAATCCAAGTTTCTGTACACGGCTTTTTTTACCCGAGCGTTTCGTTGGCAGTCGCGACGACTGATCGCGCGCGAATACATTAGCGTCGCGCGTCGCAGTAAATAAATTTGTTTCGATCGTTTCGCTCGTCGACGGACTGAGATCAAGATGGACGAGAAAGAGGAGGAGGAGGAAAACGAAAAGAGGATCTACAACGGCACGCGAGACGGACACAAATCCGTCTGTCTTTAGTCCATAGGCGGCGACTTCCGGTCAGTTTGTTGTCTGTGAAAGAGAAGATCTTTGATGGGCGATTTATTCGCGTTGACTGGGAGAGCAACGTGAGGTGGCGACGCGAGGTGTTTTTGACTTAGGGGGAGAGGGGGTGGTTTTTAAAGCATTTGGGTTATTGGTTTTGTTTGTTTTTATTCGTTGAAATTAAAATGTAATTTTATTCTGAAATTGCGTAATGTGCATGATATAACTAAAAATAGAAATATTCTGTGTACGATACACTTACAGACTATGTATGCGATTAGACTTACTGATTATGTACGAATTTAGATCAAATAAGGAATTTAAGTTAGCCAAAGCAGTTACAGTTATAACTTACTATTTTAGCTTGATCGACTGTGTGTAATCATTATTGTAGATGTGACTGTATTCCATAATTGTTGCAGCAATTATCACTTTTTACTACATATTGGCAGCTTAAATTGTAATTTATTGTCATTATTTTTAACAAGAATTTAACAAAACGTAACAGGCAGCATAATAGGCCCCTATATATTTATTAATTTTGCTTAATTTTATAATTTAAAATCTTTAAACTACTATATATAATCAATCGCTATCGAATGTCAGTGAATTTTTAAAATCTAACATTTTACCCTCCCGATAACACCCGTGAATTGTAGCTCTACACGGACCAGCTTACAATGAAGGAACGATTGAAGATCGAGATCTTTATAACTGTTTCGGGATTTCATTTAGAAGCGCAAACGCCATCAGTGAATGTGATCTCAAGCATATATACTCACATCCGAGATGTTTCGCAATTATTTCTACCATAAAAGCTCAACTATATGTTGAGCATTTGATACTGTTTAATAGTAGAACAAGTAGTTCTTCTATTAAACAAGAAATATTTGAATCTCATAACAGTTTTGATGATAATGAATTTTAATTCACTGTACATTTTTTCATAGACTGGCATTATTTTAGGTGACAATGTGAAATAAAATAGGGCAACTCTATTATCATGCTTTATTATTGTAACTATTGCTTAAATTTGCCGTTATATACATTTTTATTTAGCCACTAGGGCAGTTCAAAATTATGACATATATAAATAATAGCAGCATGCAGTATACAGTTCAAAATTATCCAGTATGGTACATTAAAAAATAAGTTATTTGTTATCCATTATATATATTATTACAACAAAAGATTATACATATATAAGCTTTGTCAATTTCTATCCATAATTCTGCACTCTATTTATCTATAATATCAAACGCACGCACTGTACAGTGTATACATAGAGCTATATACTTTGTATCGTGTTTTATTTTTAATCCAATTCTTTAAGTAGTTTTTTCACTGCATTAGGGATTCATCATTACTACAGGGATCCTATTATTACGCGTTCCTCTCAGAAATTTTCATCAATTCGTTAATAATAATTCGATCAATCAATCACTGCTCTCCGGGAAGCTACTTTTGACATTACGAAACAATTGCATTATCATGTCCCTATATTTGGTCTTCTTCTTTTTCTACATCGGAGGGCCACTCTTATTTGGCTACTCGACTTGACTGATGGTGGCGCCAGCTTGGCGACCCATCATTCTCTCTTGACTGAGCAACATCGTTCTCTTCATTCGCAGTCAATGCAAACAACTCTATATCATTATTGTTATTATCATCTTAATCACCTTATTCTATTCCGAGACTGATATTATAACACCGAGAAGATGGGGTGATGTATAATATAGCAGTGATGCGAACGAAATTGTCTCGTCAGTTAAATGATTGTAAAGCCTGTTTTTGCTGATGTTTTGAGTGTGATGGATAGTTAATCAGAATTGTTGATCATGCAATAAATATGTGCTATCGTTTATTGCGGATGATAGAATACTAGAATTAAATAGCTTACATAATACTCGAGTGCATCGATTCTATTTATCTTGCAATGAGTTTTAGATCTTTTTATGTTATGAAATTATTAATGCTAGCAAATAATTAGACAAAGCGTAAATCTAAAGATATTGATATAAAACTTGATTACTAGATTAACTGTAACTTTTACATATGTTTCCATTGAAATGTGTGTTTATAAAACTTAAAACATGATGTCAATGTTAATTTTGTTGTTAAAAGTTAAACTCATTTGTTCATATGTTCATTTGTTTTCATCTTTTAAAGTAAGCTATAATCTACTTTATTGACACAATCCCTTCAAAATACTCCAAAATCATTTAAATTTCCCCATCTTTCTATTTTACCAATAAACCGTGCGTTTCCTTGTCAGTTTAAACATCTTGTTGCGCGTCACATTAACAAACACACTGGCACACTCCCAAGCAAACATACAACCACACATACAAAGGCTGCAGTCACGTTCAATACAGTGAATTTATCGTCAGCGATTCCTATTTGGACGACTTTGACGTTCGTCATTCGTCATGCCATCGTGATTGACGGTCTTTGACGATAATACCGTCAACCTTCCTTTCTAACTACCCCAGTCCCTTCCCCCACTCACCCTCCTGCCCTAGTCTACCACCTCCTGTAGGCTAACACGGTTTTCTTGTTTTTTATGGGTTCACGGTGGACGTTTCGAAAGGCTACATGTCAGTGGAGACGCGTAACTCACGGCCCGGCCCGTTCCCCAATGCGTCGTGGTTTTACCGCAGCGTTTTAGCTTTCTAGTGTTTAACACGAAATTGGTTTAATAGTACTGTATGCGGAAATTAGATATGTTAAGTTTTGGACATTTATTTTGAACTTTTATTTTGACTGCTGCAATGTTTTACTATGGTTTTTAATAAGCATCATTTGTAATCGTTATTTATGATAAAGATAGCAGTAATATTAAAGATACAGATGCTTGTAATAGGCCTGGTGTTAACAATTGTTAAAATAAAGTTTCTAATTTAGTTTTAAACTGTTAACATTTTACATTTTGATACACTATCTGATTATCTGAATGATAAATATTATCGTTTGACTTGTTTTTCCCAGCGAATGCGTTCAATATTTTTCTCATCTTCAATAAAATATGATTTAATATCAATTTTAAAAGAGCGAACATGACGAATATCTCTCAGATGTATTCACACGCATCAGACTGATCATGTACCTCGTTATTAATATATGATTTGTTTTGATCATGCGTGATCATTTGACGCGTAAACAAGCGACATTTCTCTAATATACATTCATTGCTAATTTCGTAATACGAGATAAAAATGTACCGTTTGTCTGTAATTTTAGCCAAAGTTGAATAATCGAACTTAAACACCTAAAGGCAGATTAATGATTTGTTTAAGAATTCTATAACGCTTATTGAGTGTACGATTGATGATTGAATCTGACGGCTAGACACAATAATCGATATTTCAACATGTTGTCATTCTGATATTGGTTAGGTTCAATGGAGTACAAAACCCTTATCTTGACTGTATAATGCCAGATTTACAAACGACTGATCGTAAAGTGTTGAGCTTTAGCGAATGTTTGTTTAGAAGTTGATAATAGATTGAAAGTTATTAAATAGACAGTTGGTTTGTTACTTATGTACAATTGGATTTTTGGGTAAAAGGTGTTGTTGATTTACATTTATATTCTTAAATAGTCTGCAGTCGGCATATATTTATTTAAAGATTTTTCAATGGTTTGTTGTGACACAAGAAATTTGGTACAAATGTTGATTGAATATTCGTAAAAACTAAATCCATACTTCTATTTTATCAAGATTATCCAGAAAAATGAAGCGTAATCTTGTATCAAGAAAACTTATTATTTTACAGTCAACACAGTTTAACACACTTTAAACATTTTATTTTATAGTAAAATTTGCTACAGCAAGCATTTACAATGGAAAGATCGTATTTATTTTAAAACTCCACAATTTTCTTTACGTTTCATTACAATTCACGACAAGACTTAAGTAAATTAAACAGTAATTGTAACAGTGATCAGTAACAGTAAAAACTCTGCTGATTTATCTCATAAATTCAGTAATTTAAATATTTAAAAATAAGTTGCAACATATAGACAGATTACTTTTAAACACAGCAGAAAACATATTTGAATCCTAATTAATAATTTCCGAGATAAAAAGGCAGATTATACTACTTCTGTTATATATTTACTGTCCATTTTTTTTATTTAAAAAGGAAATATAGCATTAAGAATAAGCGCACACATTAAGATAAATAATTTATACTTTTCATTGAGTCCGAAAATCTCATTACACTTGCGAATATATCATAGAAATATACCGCATCATTTGCAGTATACATTACAGACGGAATTAATCATTACAAAAATAATCAAATATGGATCGGCAATACATATATATATACACAGCACAGAAATATGTTACAAAGTTGATACAAACAACATTTATAATAATAATAATACAGACAATAAGTAAGATATGAAAACTGTTTAATGATAAAATGGAGAGCAAAATTGTGTCAGAGAGTAATGCCAGGGGGAATTATGAATGAGATGAATGGTCAAACATTATTGAATAAAGTTGATTTAGTAGTATGGATAGCATGGGTGAAAAAATTATATGAAATGAGCTCATATAAAAACATGTCGCTTCTAAGTAATATACAGCTATTTTTATATAATTAAATGTTAATCATTAACACTTGTGTGATAAGTTTGTCCATCAAATTTATAAGAAACTTCATAGTTTGAATGATTTACAGAAATAAAGTTTGAAAATTTTCAGGCATGTTTACAAAATCGAAATTACTGCATGAAAAATATCAGAAAACATTTTCACCAATTACTTTCATTCTTTATTTTTCAGCAATAATTCAATAACCGAATACCGGAGAAAAAATTTATATCTTTCAGTTAAACTAACTCCATTTAATTTAAGAAATTCTCCAACAATTAACTTAACAAGGATTTCATTCATCATATAGAAACCTAGCAAAAATTAACGGAAACTTTAATAATCAATTCGCTCCAGTATTCAGCTGACTGGCAGCCATTTTGTAATACTTACTAAACTTTCCGCTCATTAAGCCACACCCCTCTGACAGCGCGGCCATTTTGAAAAACCCACTACTTCTGTCATTATCTAAAATTCCCCCGTCATTTTTCTCATCGTTATTTTTTTCATTTTTTTCCGATTTCATCGTTAGCGCGTGACAACGACTCAAATGATAACGACACGAACCTTTTGACGAAAACTTGCGTTTGCAAGCGCGACATCGATACACGCACAGACGGTCATAGTCGTTCTCGCGATTGTTAATCATTGGAGAAGAAATCGGATCGGATTTAGGTCGGGTCAATTCCGGAGTAGAATTAGGTCGTGTCATGTTTTGCGGGCTAATTGACGATTGACCGCTTTCGGACGCTGATCTCGGCGAATCGGAAGAAGGTTGTCCGTGGGTTTTATCCTCATTTTTTGGAGAGGAAAGACGGCGTCCAGGATCATTTTGTCGAGTAAAACTATGGGTAGAGATTCTCGATGTGAATCCGGCATTATGTTGAGTAGTGTCTTTTATATCAGTACGAGAAATTAGATCATGAGTTGATGATTTCAGTATAATTCTATCATCATTATCATCAGAATTCGATTTCTTAGCATTGCCATCATCATCTTTCTCATTTCCAACTCCACAAGGTCCAACTCTTTCTTTATTTTCTATTACGCATTCCCCATCCTTTCCTTCAATCTTAACATCCCAACCTTTTTCCAGTTTTGTTTCAAAACCGCTTTCTCTAGAATCTACAAAATTACTTTGACTCGATTCACCGCTCGATGAATTACGTCGTAAATTTTCATTCGTAGACACTTCCGGAGTCGATCTCGCCGAATGAGATCCGCGTGGAGACAGATTCCGCGAGTCAGAATTCATCACCGGAGCCATTGTCACGATGGGATTGATGAGGATCAGAGTACCTCCGGGTGGAACCAAGGAATGTCGAAAGCTGAACTCCGAGGGTATATCCTGCCTGGGTTCTGTTGCTCTTCCACCATGGATCAACTTCTGGAGACTATTGAGAGGGTGCTCTGATGTAAGAGTTGTTCCGTAGACTAATCCCTCGAGGGAATTAATCGCGGAGGATTGAGGAGCGAGAGAGGAAGAGATTCTATCATGGAGTTTTTCAGGATCCGTATCGTTTTTGTATCTGAGGTGATCCTTGGGTGGTTTATCGGAATGAAGGTAGGTGGGTTTTTCCGGGTGATGTTTATGGTGGTGCTTTTTGGGAAATGACGATTCGTGGCAGGATGGATCTGGGTCGGTGTCTGGTTTACGAGGTACACTGTGAGAGGTGTCAGAGAGTTTGTTGTGATTTGATTCTGAAAGAGTAATTATGAGATATTAGGTATGACATGAAATTTAATAATAGCGGATTAAGTGTACTATGTAAATTAAAAATATTTTAGATAAATAAATGGCAGTTTTTATAACATTTTTTGTTTAAGGATTTATAAGAAAATTCAAATTCAAAACAAACACTATTAATATTAATCAAAGAATTGCAAATATCCCCTTGTTTAATTAAACCAATTTAATAATTTTCGTTTCATTATTGATGAAATTCTGTATTCATATAAATATATTATCAGTCTTGGTTTAAATATATACAATAGATCTGATAATGTTTGAATGCATAATATTAAGATTTTAGTACTTTTGTCAAATTCGATATTTGGCACATTATAGTAATACAGTATGACATAAAGTACATCACGAAATGTGCCATTTAGAATAGATTTAGTGTTCAAATAGAAAAATGCATTATTATAAATGCTATACTAAAATTATATCTGCCTACTTTGTAAAATTATCCAGATATAAGGACAAAGTATTAATTTATAAATTACTAATTAATATACAGTATGTCATTTTTATACCACGTGATTAGATGTGATTGATATAAATGTTATCATTTATAATTGTGAGACTAAAATTTAGAAAATGACAAGCAACTTTTTGATAAATATGTTTATCACAAAAAATCTAAATTTATTGTTATAGCTTTATATTGCGCGTGATAGATTACTTGAGTGTTTCTACTAAAATTATTTATGCTTTAGCTTTAAGTCATTGCTTTCTCACGGAACAGTATGACAAATGAATTTTATTAAATTGCCTGTCAACATTGATTGATATGTGTTGATGCATTTTGACATGACGCGATTGTTTATGCTGATGTTTATCAACTAATTTTTATATCATTACTTGTTCAATGTACGTGGGCTGTTTTTCGGTTTGGCAATGTCTAAAATTTCAAATAACAAAAATAACTGTCTGATTTATTCAATGACAAAATTATGTCATAAACGAACATTTCTTTACATCTCAATTTTCAAAATATCAGGCCTACACGTCAGTTGAGTGTAAATGAATAAGGACTATTATATTTCCTTTTGAAATGCTTCAAAGAAATACTGCATATTAATTTAATACCTGTGAAATTAACTTCAATACTTAACAAGTTACATATCTTATTAAATTTGATATGTATATTAAAATATTGAATAATCAATCAAGTAATGATACGTACCAAACTGAGATTCTGAATTAGATTGTGTTGAAGTGTCCGCTACCAAACTGCCACCAATTTTATCAATTTTTCCAGCCGTTTCACCCTTCTTTCTAACATCAGTATCCTTCTGATCAAATTCAGAGCTCTGAGAATCATCGCTTGCCGAAAATGTTGAATAATTTTTAACTTGTTTCTCTTCTTCCTTATCAACAACACTTTCGGCTCTTTTCTGATATTTAGAAAAATCGGGAAAATACACTGGTGCCAGATATTTATTACGATATAAACTCGTGTTTACTGAATTCTGAGAGGAAATTGATCCCACACACTGTTCATCAACTTTCTTGCTTTTATCATCTACTGATGGATAAAGCTTGGTTAAATCAGTAACCTGTTGAATCGATCCGTAATTATTACACAAATAAGAAGATTTTCGTGTATTTACAACCGGCGCAAAGCTGCTCCTTATGAAACTCTCCATGTCCTGAATCGCCGAATGCTCGCGAATACCGCTATTCGATTCTTGACTATTTTTAAAAGTAAACTTTTTCTCAACTGGAGGTGACTTTTTGGCGGAGGAATAATTATCAACATTCTTTGGTAAGTCGGAAAGTATTTCGTCAAATCGTTTTCGTGATACGGAACTAAATGAATCTTCCATTGAGAATCGACTGAACAACCAGTCGATAGGACCCGCGGATGTTTTTATAGATTTCTCAACTGTGGCGTCTATTTCATCTGGTTCTCGAATTTTCATTTTCGCATCGACTTCAACTTTCTTATTATTATGATGTTTATTGTGATGTTTGCTATGTTTGTGTTTTTTCAACTTTCTCTGAAATTGCACGCAATCCGAATTTTCTTCACACAGTGATCGCTTACGATTTTCAGCAGAAACAGTTTCCGGCATTTCTTTGTTGCTTAAATGTAGATGACTCTGGGATGCCTTTAATAAAATCTCATTTACGGATTTTTGTTCTTTATCTGAGGATGTTGGTGACTTTCTTTCTTCATCGGTTTCTGATCTATCAGTTTCTTTTTCATGGTCAACTTCTCCACTTTCATTCTTTCCCTTACCCGTTAGATTTTCCATAGACTGCTCATAATTTTCAGCACTTTGTTTATCTACAGGAGATCTACTCGAATCCGATTGAATTTCTCTGTTCCCTTCTCTTTCTGACTCAATAGATGATCTCCCATCAATCTTAGCATCTTCCGTTTTAATAACCGGAGAAGAAAAATCTTCATCATCTTTCTCCATCTTAATCGTAACCAAAGACGCAGCATTCGTATTAGAAACACGTTTTGCAGACTCGTGATTTGCACTCGCAGTTTCGGACGCTCCAACGATATTAGCATAATGTCGCGTTTCAATCATATGCACCGTCAACTCAGGTAGAGACTTAAATGACTCCGCGCATTCTATACATCGTAAGATCTGTCTTGTTTGCTCGCATCCGTGGTTCAGCCAGACATCTTGACCTCGTACGAGTTTCGAGTATTCTTGTCGGCCAGCCGTTCGTGAGGTATTCGGAGGGGAATGACCTGTTCTTCGGAGATGTACCGTAAGACCGTACAAAGTATCGAGTTCCATTCCGCAACTGCACGCAAAGTTCGTGTGCTTGAGATTATTTCCCTCCGAAGTTGATGTAGACGCAGCTGTAGAGAAAATATTTTCTGAATTTTCCATCTTATCTGTATTGTGTTTTTCCGATGAAAGTCGTGGTAGTAGCCACTGCAGTCCCTGGGCTGTTCCTGACTTTGATGGTTTGTCTTTACTTTCGCTGTTATTTCTAAAGGACGGATTCTTTTGTTGGCGTTGATAATTCAATGGAAATGAAAGTTTCGAGTTTGCGAATCTCTTAGTCGATGACATCTGGAGTCTATGATCTGCTGTTGATATTACATTCGATGAAGATGACGCGGCAATTTGATTCTCAATAACACCACCTTCGTGTAAAGTGGAATTATACAAATTTGTTCCTAATCTCGAAGCCAATGCGCCGCAATATGACAATGCGATTGGAGGTTGAGATCTTGCCTTAATTCCGATCTTGTCAAATATCGCTGATGACTTACCGAACATCTTTTCGAGATTGCCCAAGGATCCACCTTCCTGTCCTTCAGCAGCCGGTGACAAGGATCTATCAACAGCAAAATCTATATATTTTGATGCGAGTGTACCACCCGGCGATTCGCTTGACTTTTTCTGCTTCATGGAAAGATCCAGGGGTTGCGCTGTGAAAGAGTCACAAGCGCGGGCAGATAGACAATTACCGTATCTCGATAAAGCCACGACCGCAGCAACAGAAGCGTCGGATTTAGATTTCGACTTCATATTTCTGTAGCCCATTTTGGTACCCATACCAGTTGAACGACATCCAGCCAATACGGAAGTTGATTTATTTACGGAGTCCGATGGAACTGAATTCTGTGGATATTTTCCTGAATTGCTTCCTGGCATCGCGCTACGTAGTATCGGACCACCGCATTCAGATCTCGATTCGTGTTGCCTAGTTGCTACGCTTTGAAATTTAATTGATTTAGTTGTATCCGAAATTGGATCTGGATTCGATGATTTTCTTTCCACGAATCTTGTTCGATGCTGTGGGGTTCTACTCACGGATGCGACAAATGATTCAAGTTTTTTAACGCAACTTTGTCGCTCGGATTTAGGCGATTCTCTAGTTTCGTGAGTATCAATGAGATCCGAGGGACAGGGTTTTTTATGATTCGATACCTCAATGTTTTTAGATGGATTGTTTTCGGGAAAATCATTGGCTTCAATTTTGACAGGAACCTCGCAATTGCGAGGTGATATTTCCGCTTTTGATGAACAGCCAGTTATTGATGAAACAGGATTAATATTCTGTCTGAGATTTTCGTTATTTTGTTGAGATTGGATTGTCATCTTAATGTGGCTAAAATCTGAAGAGCCCTTATAATTATGACTAGGCATTTCAACTTTACTACAATTGTTTACATTAGAGGGTATAACCGCCTGGGAATCAGGCGGCAATACTTTATTGAAATGTGTTTTATAATCAACATTAACATCAACAGAAGTATCTTTATCAGCTTCTCTCATGGAAACATCAACGATGGAATGATCTGCTGAAAATTCAGGCAAATTTGGAGAGCTGCAAGGTGACACCGCTGTAACTGAACTAGTCTGAATCGGCATATCTTTAGAATTTTCAACGACTGATGAAATGAATATTTTCTCTGATGTTTCAATCGACTGTATATTCTCTAAATCATTTTTACCTTCCTCGATTCCTTTGTCTTCTTCCTCTTCTTCTTTTCCTACTATCTGATCTTCATCAGAGCCTGAAATAACACCAAACATACTATAAGATTAAGAATATAGCAAAAAAGAAGAAAACAGTCGAAATTATTTATTTATCAGTAGCTGACAGTACCAAAGCGACTTCCAAACCAAATATTCAAAGACAAAAAATCTGACTCAAATCTTCCCACACATATGACATATCTACAAATCTAATTTGACGAACATTTCAGTAAGTTTGTCTCTCAGCATTCGAATCCATTAGCTTGACGCGAGACTCAAATAAACATGACTTAGCTGCAAGTCTGGACTCGGCGCGGGCAGGAGCAGTGGAGACTGCGGGATTAGCGCCGCGACGCTTTTGTCAGCTACACGAGGAAGGCAACAGGCAATGAGATTATCATATATACGATCAGCTGCCGCGAGATTTACTTCAAGGCTGTGACTCTCTCGTTTAGATAGACGAGGTCACGCAAGCAAATGGGAAAGGAAAATGTAGAAAAGATTCAAAAATTATAAAGAGAATTTCAGTATGATTAATCCATGAACTATTTCAGTATATAAAAGTATATTTCATATTGTAAATGTAAATGTAAAGAAGGAATTTTTGACCAGTGCTAATGAGTTTTCAGCCATAAATTATAACAACAAAAATTTATTCATACACTAACTGTCAGGAAGTTAGGATATTTGGATTACTGATATAAATCAGAATATAATAATAATAATAGTTAATGATTATTCTAAAAGTATACAAAATACATTTAAAGTATACATTTTTTAAATTAATACTTTAAACTTAAGTTGACGAAACGATTGAAACCTCTCAGTAATTTGTTACCAAATATTAAAACCTACCCTTTTATAAATTCATACTAAATTCTAAATTTCAAATACAATATACAAGTAAAGTATTTGTTAAGATAAAATATACCATTTGATGAACTTTCTATGCAATTAAAGATTTAGAAATAAACAACACGAGTATACCTAATTGTATTTCCTCACTAAGTTTTTCACACCGCTTTTGAGCAAGTAAGAAATATACTGTTTAAAAAACGAGGGTTTAGAAAAATTAACTTCTCTCGTTTAAAACTGCGAGAGAATGACAATGACAGACTACCGCAGCTGACTCCGCATTGAAGTGCAGCAGTGCAGAAGCAACGTGGACGAGCTGGGCCCAGGCTGGACTTGATTGATGCCCGACATCACTCAACAATGACGTTCACTCTCCGCAGCGTTCACTCATTCACTCAGTCTCTCTCACTCATTCGCTCGCTCACTCACTTGGTCAGTCAGTGACAGTGGTGGTCGGCTCGACGGCGAACAAAAAACAATTCGACAATCGTTTCTGTAATGCGCCGCGGACGCTTACGATAAAATAGCTGAGAATAAGATGTGATTTTTTGATGTAAAATGTCAAGCATGCGAGTTATTTTGTGCTGAGTTTAGAGAAAATATAAATCTGGCTTATAATTTTACGAATAAAATATACATATATTTATCGTTTTGTTAAAGATACATTAATCGATCATATATCTTAAATTAGTAGAGTTATTTTGGCATTTGAAAAACCTACTATAAGCTTATCACTACAGTAACTATTGCACTGTGTAAAAATTTATCACAATTAATCCCACAACATCTCGCGTTAATTTCAAAAGTACATTTTAAACTGAATTTTATTAAAGATAGCGATCGAACGTGCTCCATTTTTCTCTGGCAAAGAAATGACGCGGCAAAAAATGAGCGCGAGCGCGTAAGTCATCTAAATTACTTCAGGTTTTGCTGATGACTATCATAAACCAAACCTCAGCTGACAAACGCGTCGCAGTTGGTATTTTGCATTCCCGAGATATATTCGCTGTCGGTATTTTGCATTCCCGAGATATATGTTGCTTCCAGTCTCTCGTGTTGACGGACTAAGCGTTTCTATGGCAACCGTAGACATAATGACAGGATATTAATCCGGCAGCGGACATTTAATAGTGTTCGCTGACGGATGGATGGAAGGATGGATGATGAGATGGATGGAAGGATGGATGAAGAGATGGATGGATGGATGGAGAAAGAAAGAAAGACAGTTTCGCGCCAATGCTATTATAAAGGATTGAGCCAAAGCGGAAAATTTCAGAATTATTGACACTTCAAATATGAAAGCGTGTTGCTTGGACTAGGGTAAGGATCAGCTTGTACTGATGTGATGGACAGTTTTGGACGTAAAAAATGATAAAATCATTTTCAGTGTCTAGTTTATTCAATTAAAGTTTTCTGATAAGAAATCTGAAAAAGGTTCCAATTTGTATTGTATTATTTGACATTTATGATATAGAAAATGCTGCGTATATATTTCAAATAGTCAAATTAAAAGGCTAACTATTAAAAAAATAGAAATTAAACTATAAACGATGTGAAATGATTTTTGTAATCTGGCTGAATAAGTCCTATTTAAATACTGAAAAACTAAATGAATGTCAAACAGCGAAAGCGCTTAATTCTCGCAAATTTAAGAATCAAGTTCAAACAGATAATCGTCTCGGAGTTAAAATACATAATTCTTGTTAGAACTACAAATTAGAAAGTCATTTGATACATCTGCACTCGGCTATAATTCTATTATTCAGTGCTAAAGAATGACATGATCTTTTCACAATCAATTCTCATTAGCAGCTTCATATTTGTTGCCAAAATGACTCCAGTCTGCCACCTTTTTTAAAACCAGATATCAATTTAACAGACTTTTATTGTAAAGAAAAATAATGTATCGCGTCAATCGAGTGCGTTCAATTATTTGTAACGTTCAACTTATAATCATTCGTCAAATTTATTTTGTTTTTGAGATTTAGTTATAAAAAAAGTGAAAACTTGTCTCAATTTATTAAATATCCCATAAAACTAAACCGTTCCAGCTTCTAAAACCACATCTCAACACTAATCTTACGATCTATCTAGATTCTTATAATAATAATAATAATAATAATAATATATCTGCAATAAAGCACAAAATATTTAATTTGCGTATAAATCTCGAATACGCTTACTAAAGCGAAAAGGAATAAATTACGATTTCCGAATTTGAATAAAGATTCAATCGTAGATGACATGTTAGTAGAATTATTATGCCCATAACTTACAGAACGGAGGAAACTTGCCCCCACTATTTTACCATTAATAATTCTCCTATCATCTCACACCTGTCGACTTATATCACCGCATATCTCCTTCTCATCATCTTATCAATCCATTGATAAACATCAATCCAACCTTCTGTTCAAAAAGCACTGCGCATCAATCATGTCATCCGAACAAAGGCATTTTCGATCAGTCGAATGTGGAAAAGCTGAAAATTATGTCCATATATATTTACAGGCGAGAATTCTAGTGGAAAATTCGAAGTAAAATGAGTGGGATGTTTGGTATTGGATGAAAGAGTATTCATGCGGTGAGCGGTTCTTTATAACTCGTCAAATATTCGAACGAATCTCAGCTGCCAACCGGTCGTCATCATTTCATTAACGATGTGGACAAATGACCATATTTCATATGACCGCCCGCAGCTTTCAGTTAGCGAGCAGGGGTCAGGGGGTCAGCTGGATGTTAGCAGCGTGTGGCCCAGGTATTTCGGTCGCACCCCATAATTTATGGAAGTGATGGGGGGAGAGATTTTAAAAATTCTATATTTCACATTGAAAGAAATTTAAGAAATATTATATTAGATTATAAGTTTAAGACCTAAACTGTAATTTTAATTGCATAAAATAACACTTTTAAGATATCAATTTAAAAGGTATATTTGTAGAAGTGTTTAGTCAGTAATAATTTAACAGCTTAATTTCAGCATTGAATAAATGGTATTGAATGAGATTAAATTCAGATTATAAGTAAAATTATTGTAAATGTGAATTGCACTCTGCGTGGATTTTCTGGCATTTCAATCTAGCATGTAATAAATTATACTTTGATAAAGTTTCATCTTCCGCTTGAAATATCTAACTAAGTAATAAGATTACTTTGCACCCAAATTAAAATGACAAAATGATCAATCATCAATTTTCCGTACAATTCACGAAGGCTATGCCAAATTTATGCGCAGGAAATACAAATATAATTTATTGCATACTTCTAGTAACATTACGATGATTAATCGCTCTCGAAGTACAGTCAAACACAAGAAGAATTCTCAATCAAAGCTGACCCTGAACAAAAAACTGCCCAAAAGATCTTCACCTATGTCAATAGGTCCAGCCAGCATGCTTGTCAATGCATCGAACCATGCGAATGTCACTTTGATAATTCCTGAGCTTTTTTCACCCACTGGACTAAGAGGGTGTTGACTTTCACCTGCCGCGGTCGCAAAGGCATCCAACTTTCAACTTTTTCCGCATGGTCGACAGGCTGATACATAGGATATTTCAATAGAAAGGTTATGACCGGGTCGTGGTATTATTAGAGAGTCGGGATATCAGTTGTTATTGAGAGCTCAAGTTTTGGATTGAGACGAGTTAATGCTATGATGAGGTGTTGACGATAAGTCAAAGACAATTTTAATTCTTTGTAAAAGAAGTATTTTTCCACTAATCTAATCGAGATCTGTTTATTTTAGTTAGATAACTAGCATCTCATAAAAAATTACAAATGAATAAGTCGTAAAGTCAGAAAGTCATTTTAGTGAAAAGGGACATATAAACAAAGCAACAAATATACTCTTTATTAGTAGTTCCCATATTAATAGTTTAGCTGCTGTATTATGAATTTTCAAAATATAAGCTACATGAAAAGGAAGAATTTTGTATAAAAAATATATACTAGAATTCAAAATTCTCGTGATGCTATTATAACAACGACGATGGTTTAGGAGTATGTCCATACATATATAGATGTAATATTTTTTATTCATGAGATTTTAGGAATTCTCTATTAAAAGCGTTCATCTCCTTTATAGGCAGCTCTGTTCAATGTTGGCAAGCAATTATGGATGTAAATAATAAATAGAGAAGAAATGGTCGAAGATGCTAAATATACCTCATATATAGACAATATTAAGAAAAGTTGCGAATACGCGGAGATATATACTGTAATACTATATTAATTAATAATAATAAAATACTATTACAGTATGACAAAATGGCTTTTTCTTCAGAACAAAATAAGTCATTATAGCCTATTGTTAAATGAAAGTATACAGACTTAATATAATATTACGATCGTACATTATAAACTCTTTAACGTTCATCTTTTTGAAGTAAAATATTAAAGCATTTCAAATATTCCTGTTTTTCCACTAGTGTTCAGTTTATTACTGTAGTTCAATTAAAATTCAGACGAAAATACAATATACACGTACTACGTTATATTAATAGCGACCGTTTATACTACTATTAAAATAGCTTATTCTTTAGTTAATAGCATCGGTAACGATTTGACGAATAACTAATCGGACATTTATCGCGATTAATTGGTAATCATTGCAATAATACTGTCACGATAACGTCAACAAATGTCATAAACATCACTCGTCAAATGATAATGCTATGACATTTATTTCAATCTTTAAGCAATGAATGCTTAATGTTAAATCTGTCTATCATCATTACTCAGTCGCTATTAATATTTATAAACTAGCATTGTTGTTATTAATGCTAATTTATTTATTATTGTTATAATCATTGAGTTTCGTACTTTTATCAAGCTGATCAGGCTTTAACCATATTGTAGTTTTTTTTCTAAATGAAAATATCGTATAAATATCATTATTTTATTATTTTAAACGCAAATTTGATGCATATCTATATTATAATATACAATAATGATGTATTACAATAATCATTTCCGAACAAGCTGAGAAGTTTCAACGATTTAAATATTCCTACATGAAAAAATTATACCAGAATTAACATTTGAATTTTCAACCAGACAAAAGCACTATATCAAACAATGTAAACAATGACTCGCAGTTGTCCCTCCTAATTATCAATGACGAGTTTAATATTTCGCGCACATCAAAAGGCTGTACTAGTTAGTACAGTCGCCCAATCACACTAGAAATCAACTGGGAGGAGCGTGTATTTTTAAGGAGAACTGGGAGGGGAGTGTGTAGATTTAGGACCACATAGAATAGAGTTGGAGGACCGAAAAAGCGCAGAACTTTCGACTGAATCTGAATCCAATTAAGAAATCTGTCAGACGCGAGAATGATTGAGAGCGTTGTCATCAATCAGTCACGTGATCGATCATTCATTCAATTACTCAGCTAGCTAGACAGTCTGGGAATCAATCAATCACGAGGCAACAACAAACGCGGACGTACAAGAAAGCGTACAAACGCGTGTACAAGCGGAGGAACACGTACAAGAAGGCATACAAACGCGCGTACAAGTGCAGAGACTAGGTAAAATTTAATGTGAAAATAGTCACGCGAAATTCGCGTTGAATATTAATTTATGTTTTAAGAGTAAAATATGTAGGGTAGTAGAATTATAGTTTTTAATTAAAATTAGGGAATCTAATTGATCTAAATGTCAAATATATGATATATTTAATCATTCATAAACATGTTGATCAATTAGGTTTAAGCTTAGAGTTATAAATTAATTTAAAAATTGAATATGTATTCAATAATTTAGGAGTAAAGTAAGCAAGTCAGTCACTGATAAGATTTTAAAAGAATTAAACATTTTTTGGTGAAACTTATTGCTATCTATCATTGCTATTATAAATACCACTGCTAAAATATTAGACAGAAATTAATAGCCTATACTCTTCCTCTCCAAAGTTTTCACAGTCTATCGCTCAATAATTAGCCAGCATCTTTGCTCTCAAATAAATCTAAATGTTTTGTGACTTAAAATGATGAGTAGAGCTTATTTTTCACTGTAAAATGGATCGCACTTGTTTGCATCGAACACATACTATGCTCACACGTCAATCAATCAAAAAAGAGAATTGAATAGTTGCACTTAATGCTACAAACATAATTAACTGGATAATTAATAATGAATATACTCCGTGACTTGGTCGTGATCACTCTTTGTACGTGTGCTTGTCCGTGTCTTTATATTGCTGGCTCTTTCTCTCTATATCCGAATATCTTTTAAGTCGTCAGAGTTCAAACGACTCCATTATGATATATTTTGAAAGTACACGCTTTTTTAACATATTCAGACAATTTTATGTGATATGAGGCTTTAATGCGATACTTTTTATATTTATTTATAACATTTCAAACTTCCATTGGATTACAGTTTAATTACACCAATTATAATTTACTGTCTAATTTAATTGAATTATTATTAAATGACTAGAGACACTTATCTCTAGAATTAGAACTAGCTTATATAAGAATTAATAGTGATAAAGCCAGGTTGTGCATGTAATTTAATCCGGGTTTGGATTAGCGTTATAAAACATACGCATGCATTAATGTAACTCAAAAAATTACGTTTTATCAAATAAAGAGCGCGGCCGTCGGCCGACTAAGACAATGAATTTAATAAACAGGCTTTAAAAAACATTTAGTAAATAAGTAATAAATTTGCTTTGAATTTATTCTTACAGACCCACCTATCAAATTTGCACCTAAACTAATAAAGTATACCTCCATTAATTGTGAGATGTAAAAAATTAATCGCAGTTAGGTATACCACCGAGTAACAGATTCCTGTAACAAATCTGCACCTAGATTCATTTCACATTTCAAACGTTTTGTACCCGAACCTTTGTAGTTTAATAATTACACGTTTATAGACTTACACGAGGTGTGTATATATACTGTAATGACTATACATTATGATACTGACTGACAGACATCAAAAAAGATCGTGACGTTATAAAATCATAATTAGCGATTAAAAATAATTAAAGTAATACTGTATTTCGTAATTAGGAATTTATTGATTTTCAAGTTTATTTGGTTGATCAAATATAATGTTTAGTACGATTAATCCATTTTAATTACATTTTAATCTATGCAGTGCAATATGAAAAAAAGTATAAATTAAAAAAAGATGACATGCTAACGAATCTACCGACTTTTATTGTCAACCTACGATTAGGTTTAAAATCATTGATTTAATTGCAAGGGCAACTAAAACAATAGTTATGATTAGATCATTGATATCAAGTCAAAATGAATATTGGATACATGATATAGGAGTAACAAATAGCTGTAATATATCTACATGCCTAATAGCAAATAGTAATATAAATAGTACTAATAGCAAATAGTCTTTCAGTATACCCAAAGAAATCACTATTTCATTATCCAAATCCATTAATTCGTAAATATTTCACATCCTCCCTATTATATCCAACTTATTTTAAAATATTTCTTTTCTGAATTATTTTGATTATTATTGAAATAATCAGTTTTTTCGAGTCTAAATTTAGAGTCGCCTATAAACTATCGCTATCTGAGATCTGGGCAAGCGGCTCAACGTTTTTTGAGTCGGCAGCCTGCCGCCTAGCAGCCTAATAGCCTAGCAGCATAGCGGCCTAGAGCCCTAGAGCTAGGGCTCCGGGCTCAGCTGTCACGCGCACTCGAAATGATCGAGTCTCACATCAATCAATCAATCAACTCATCAATCATTCCGAGCTAACTGCCTAAATCCTGAATACAAACTATCAGCTACTGATAATACTGTGGTGTATTTATAAGTAGAGTTTCATGCTTGCATTGTATATCATTGAAAATATAATCTTGGCCTCATTCGTTTAATATATTGTTAGAATTAATATACAGTCTACTTTGCTGATGTAATAACGGAGAGACAAATTCAAATAATTTAAATATAAAGATGATGACAGCATTCCAGAGTATTCTAATTTATGTTTAATTGCATGAATTTGCATCAATTACTTTCACTTATTAAATTGCATGCAAAAAAGATAGCCTATAGTAGGCTGACCAGACGTCCCGGTTTTCCCGGGACAGTCCCGATTTTAAGCAACTTGTCTCGGCTGCCGGGAAATGTCGGCAAAAACCCTCTAAATGTCCCGGTTTTGGTAAAATGTTCCGGTTTCGGTCAAAGTAACTTAAACAGCAACCTTTCGAATAAAATGTTTTAAATTGAACATTACTTTTAGCATCTTCATTCAATTTATTCTCCTTAATTCTACTTCAGTCGTTTGTACATTGTACAACTACGACACAAGTAGTACAATACAACTACGACGTTTGTACAATACAACTACGACGTTGTACAACTACACCAGTTGTACAACGCATAATTATTTTATACAAACAAAAATATATTTTTGCAAATTAATAACTTAGATTGTACAACAGTAGGCTGCAATAAAAAGTATTATTTTCTCTAAAATTTAAATAATATTAATCATAAGCTCAGTTGCACAGAACTTAAAAGTATAGGCTTACTCCCAGATTACCTCTAACGCTAAGAGTGTTACATATTAATGTTTAATCTAACTCTAGGCCTACTCTAAAAACGATGCCGAAGCCAAACTAAACCATTGGCTTTAATGAAATTTAATTTCAGATTAAGAGTTAATGTAGGATTCAATTATACTATTTTTATTATAATTATTTGCTTCTGTCAAAAATAAGTTAACCATTAATATAAAAAATTGCAAAACAAAAATCTTATTTCAACAACGAGCTTAAGGATAAGTTTCCATCTTTTGAAGGAAGTATTCGATTCATTCCCCCCAGTCATAGTTCATTCACAGTTCAAGTGTAAATGAATGAGCCCATTGTTATTTCTGTAACAATTCTTATTTATTTTTTTGTGTAATTCTTATTATTTTTTTTTCGGAGGAAAATTTCGGTCCAAGATTTTTGGTGTCACCCCCCTACGATGGTGTCACCCGGTGCGGTCCGC